>JASPKZ010008791.1:0-169116 GCA_030220185.1 Diploptera punctata
GTAGAGATCTTTCATTTTATTTCTTTGTCCTTAATTTGGCACTGCACTCTGTAAGATTCAGTACTTTAATTTATTTAATATTCTTAATAAATATTGGAAAAATGAATTTAATAAACAAATAATTTAAATTGTGTATAAAATTATACAACAATGATATAGAACTACAAATAAATTATGGTTATGCATACTTTGTTTTTCACTCCAGTCAGGGACGCTTTTAAAATTAAAGCTGACATGAGAAAATTAATTTCACCAATTAAGGGGTTAACCTCTCCTTTTGTAGGCACTACTTTTAGGTCTTCCTATGTCACCCGCACAAGACTTTGTCGGTTAGAGCATTGTTTAAACTTTGGAACAATGTACACTTAGCGACAAAAAGAATGGGCCGACTCTAGATCTCGAATATTTCAAGTTCTAACGCGCGATTCACACGAGTAAATTAATTGAACAGTAGAGCTACAATACGTTTTCCTTCTTCCCTTGAAGAGTATTCTTTCTAAACGCAACAAGGTAGCTAAAGCGTAGCCCAGTGCTTAGTGGCTTGATTCGTAGACAAGAGGTCACAGGTTCGATTCCCGGTGAGGTGTAATTTTTTTAATTGTTAAAGTGCTTTCTAGTTTATGCTGTATATTCATTATTAAAGAAAAAACGTACTAACTATTTGGAAGTATTAATATTTTCATTATTGATATTATTATTTACTCATTTATAAACAGGTTTACAGTGTAATAAAACATCATCCTATAACCAAGGCTTTTTAAATGTTTATCTTCTTTCTCCATTTCTTCTCTATCTTCTCATTCCAATTCATCCAGACCTAGCTCCTTCATATCTCTACTTACATCATCCATCCATTTAAATCTGGTCCACCTCTCTTTCCTTTCCCAGGTGGAATCCATTCAAAACTTGTCTGGGTAATGTTTTCTCTGGCGTCCTACGTGTATGACAATACCATTCTAGTTGTCTGTATCTCACAAAATCTAATATTGAATTGTAGACTTTCATTTGTTGTGATATGATTGTATTTCTCTTCCCCCCCCAATTTAGAATGTCTAGTTGAACGCCTGTAAGAATATACTTCGGTAGACATAAGCTTTAAAGTCAAATTTTTATTGAGATGCCAAGTGTCTGCACCGAATGTTAGCGTGCTTGGTATCCATGCTTATGTTCTCATCCCACAAAACTCCGTTTAACAATGTTATTACCGATCTGCCTTTTTCAATTTTATATTTTATGTCATTTTCTT
Source organism: Diploptera punctata (assembly GCA_030220185.1). Lineage (NCBI taxonomy): Eukaryota > Metazoa > Arthropoda > Insecta > Blattodea > Blaberidae > Diploptera > Diploptera punctata. The sequence continues at coordinate 1,247 of JASPKZ010008791.1, forward strand.
GCGGACATTTTGAGTTAATTTTGATCCCCAGGTAATTACATTCTTCACATCAATTGATACATCCCCACTATTATTATTAATTATTATTATTATTATTATTTATTATTATAGATGATAGATAATAATAATTATTATTATTATTATTATTAGTATATTTTTATTGTACATCATCTATGAGCTATTATTAAGATGGATTTGACATATACAGGGTGTTTCATAAAGGATGGCGCAAACTTAAATGGTTGAAAGTACACGTCCCAATAAACATGGGTCCACAAACGAGACGTTTGCGAGATGAATTACGAATGTATGGTTATCAAGCCGCCACTGACTTCATTGTAAACATCGTCCTAGTTAGTAGAAATTTATTTGAATTCCAGACTTTACTATTTATTTTTCATCTCATTTTAGTTCACATTTCACAGTTCACTTCACTTATGGGTTACCTGTTAAAGGAGATGTTAAAGTGCCTTCCTTGCATCTGGATGCAATTACTGAGCTCGTCTCTGCAATGAATGTCGAATTTCTTTCGAAAACCCCTGGATCATTTCAGAATTCTTGACAAGCATGTACAACTCTCTGCTCCAGTTCTTCAATCTTGTTAACGGGTGTGCTGTAACACTTCGCTTTTGAGGTGAACCCAGACATAAAAATCCAAAGGATTTAGATGAGGTGATCTTGGAGGCCAAGGTACAGATCCGCCTCGACCTATTCATCTTTGGCCGTATCCTGCGCGTTAGATGCCGTCTCACAGCAGCAGCAGCAAATGTGCCGGAGCTCAATCATGCATGTACCACAAACTCCGACGTTGCTGAAGGGGAAACATCCTCAAGCAATCCTGGAAGATGACGCCGCAGAGAACCCTAATAGGCACCTCCGTCCATTACGCTTTCGTGGAAGAATGTGTGGCCCAATGAGATAATCACCTAGTAAGATGTTACAAACAATGACGTTTGCTGCGTTTACTTTTACGCTATGAACGAGAGTTGAACTTTATTTAAAATGTTGCAATTTGAGTAATATTGCATTTGTCCAACACTCTTAAATATCTAGAAACATGTCTCCATTCACTGTTCTTTTAACGATTTAAGACCATTAAAACCAAATGCAGCGAATTTAAAACATTTAACAGTGCGTTACCTCGTGAACCACAGCTATGGCTTTGCGAGTATGCGCAGTGGGTCATAACAAGAACTCTGTTTTTTGAAGCGGCTCATTCTTTTTGTTGCTAAGTGTACATACTCAATCCGGGTCCACCTGTCAGACAGCAACTAATACACGCCTTTGAGTCACACATCTATACTGAACAAGGCGAATACGACAATTGATTGTTATGTGCCAGATAGTGTTTTTGGTACTAAATGTTTACCGATATTTGTCTAAAATCAACTTTTATAAGATTCATGATGTGTTTCCGTTGAGGTATTATTCAATTAATATAAAATTATGGAATATTCACCTGGAAGGTCCGTCTCTTCAACTTAATTAATCATTTAACTGTAGCGCTTTCGGGACTTGTACCATCATCGGCAAGATTCAAAACTGGTGTTTCACTGAAGATCTGGTAGACGGGGTTGCATGTATTGGGTTCGTTTTCGTTTATCAGGCTGTCGTTGTTGTGAGCTGCTTTCATGATTTCCAACGTACTCGAAGAGATGGAAATCATGAAAGCAGCTCACAACAAGGACAGCCTGATAAACGAAAACGAACCCAATACATGCAACCCCCTCTACCAGATCTTCAGTGAAACACCCAGTTTTGAATCCTGCCGATGATAGTACAAGTCCCGAAAGCGCTACAGTTAAATGATTAATTAAGTTGAGGAGACGGACCTTCCAGGTGAATATTCCATAATTTTGTATTAATTTGTCTAAAAGGTGGAGGAAAAACCTCCCGAAACTTGATCGAATCCGGGCGACTTCCACGCAAAATTTGACATAACAATTAAAGTTTCTTTTCTGTTTCCCAAAGTGTATAACGGACTATTATACATTTTGTCAAATGCTTATATCTCAAATTATCCCAACTGTTTATGACCCGAATAAAATGCAAATACATAGAACGAAATTTTTGTATTAACACAATTTATGACAGGACACGGTAAATTTGGACATTATTTGGAACGATTTAAAATATGTATTTGTAAAACCTCCAGCCAGACTATCTCACATCTGTTATTTGAGTGTCCCGCATTTGATTCCAAAATACATGAATTTATTCAAAAATTAGGTTTATTGCCATAATATATTTCAACTGCCTTTGTGTAAATATTTTATGTAAGAAGTGTTGTTATAGAAAGCCGTGTGACTTACTCCATTATATTTTTAAGACACTTTGATTAGTTTTTTCTTGGGTTTGTTAGTTAATTAATTTATTTGTTCATATTACGTTTATTATGTAACGCTAGAAATTTACCACATTCTAAATTACTGTAAATAATTAATTGTATTGTAACTAAAACCCTAACATACCGGATGGTGGAATAGGGTTCATATCATTGGGGATTCCATAAATAAAATACATCTCAAATTATTGTAGAATATGAACAAAACCATACGTAACAAAGAACTGTTATACATTTTAATTAAAAATCCAACACCACGCAGATGCATTAGTTATTACGTAAGTTAGTTTCATTTTGTTGTAATTAGTAACCCAAAGTGTCATCAACATCATCATCCGTCACTAATTAGGCCTCTGTAGACCTGTTAACGGCCTCATCTAGCAGTCTTTTAAGAGGTCTTCCTGGTCAACAATGTCCTTTGTGTTTATATTACATCTTTTATTTAAAATTCTTGAATTATCCATTCTTTTTACTTGGTCTAGTCAGTATAATTTATATATGTTGAGCTTTTCTTCTACTGATTCTACTTCTAATTGTTCTAAAAATTTCTCAATTCTTTTTTCGATCTGCTGCCCTTCTGAGAAATTTCATTTCCGTTGCTTTGATTCAGCTCCTGTCTCTTTTCTTAATGTCCAATTGTCACTTCCGTATAAAAGGGAGGGTAATGCTTAAAATATGATATATTTTTGTTCTTGTGAATTTTTGTACTAATTTAGCTTTTAATGTATTATTTATTATTCCTAACATTTGTGTAAATTTGGTGATTTTTCTTGTTCACATCTTTATCATTTTGATAATAGATTTCACAACCTAAATAATTGAAATATTGTACTTGTTCTAGGCATTGGTTATTTTTATATGTGTGTTATCTTCTGATTAGATATTCTCCTAAAATAGCCATTACTTTTGACTTTTGTACTGATACTTCCATTCCAAAATCTTTTAATATTTTATTTAGGTGTGTATATTCCTCCTATTCTCTGAATTGGAAATTATAACTTGATCATCTGCGAAAAGTAGTGTATTTATTGTTATTATGGTTCCTGACGTAGTGTATTAAAACATAAAACTCAGGACATGCATTTTGGTAACTCCTCGTCATACATACAACGTTCACAATTTCTTATTGAAAATAAAATTGAAAACTTCACAGAAATTATTATTTTACTCTCACTCTATAAAAACGTTCTGGTTACGTGAGGACACCGATATAAATCCATACATTTTTAAGTACAATTGTCAAGATAGACTCCGCATATTTTCGGTTATCTTTGCGTTTAGTTACTAACGTATTCTCGGATGAGATGTCGAACGGAATTCATAATATTATATTTTTGTAATTAAACACTATCTGTACATGAAATTACACCCATAGGGAGCTACGTGCCATGGGGTTCTCACGAACAATTAGATTTAGTGGATGATGTGGGAGGATTTTTGCTGAAACATGTTCTAGTGTAAAGTATAGGCCGCGTCAGAAACAATGAGCCATTTAAAACATGTTATTTTGATATGAAGAAATACAAGTACACATTATTAGTGTACTATGTTGGAAAGAACACATCCTACCATTAATTACACGTGTCACCTTTTGTAAATTATGTCCTTTAGGTGTCCACCATTGTGTTTGCGATCCAATCTTCTGCACGCACACGGACATTATCCATAACCTTAGGAAGGGTGTTGCCTCTTATGGCCTCAATTTCGGTGAATGTGAATGTTGTTTTTAAAGTCTTCAAGATTTGTTGGCTTGTTAGCATGCACTTTGGATTTTAGGATTCCCCACATATGAAATTTAGAAACCGATAAATCTGACGAACGGGGTGGCCAGTTGACATTGACAAGGCGGCAAACAAGATGCTTTGGAAACATTCCGCGTAAGGCATATCGTTCGTTGCTCTGAACTGCTGAACCCATCCCGTAATCGACTTCCGAGACAGAACTTGGATCATTCCGACCAATGTTATAATGTTGCCGGAAAAAACCCTGTGTTCGTACGACACTGTTACCACGTTTGAAAAACGTTTCTATTGACAAACGCACGGTGTTCGTGTGATCAACGCTCCATAAAGACTGGCAATGCTCTGAACTACACTACGCATTGGTACCAATATCAACTCTCTAGAAAGCCGTGTCCACTGATGACGGAGCATTTAAAATGAGCCATTGTTTCTGCCGCACCCGGTATCAAACGGAACTTTAGTGTATTTCCAAATACAATATTTTAATTGTCAGGAAATATGTATCAATATAAAAATATTCTTGGCTCTATTTTAGTGCATTTTAATTATATTTGTTCTTATTTGACCTCGTGGTCTAGGGGTTATGTTTACTTGCCTCTTTACACCAAGGTGTCAATCTCGCCGAGGTAGATGGTTTTTTTTTTAGGATGGGAAGACCCCAGGGACCAGTTCTCCGAGAGAGACTTTAAGCCGTGTGTTCCGTAAATGAAACTCAGGCCTAAACTAATGCCTCTGAGCAAAATATAATGTCTTCCTCCATCCACGTAGTACCTTAATCTGCTAATAGATGTCTCTTACGGCTATATGCTGATCACTAGCTGTCATATTGTACGAAAATAAGTGTAACTATATTAGATTGATTAAGAATGTCGCGTTAGGGAACACCCATTAAACTACTAAGTACATGGAATGTGTCGTGCTAATAAATCACTTCTCGGATCCAAATTAAGTACCAAGAATACTGAACCTGACCTTGAAAAGGCCGAAATATATTAAGCATTAGTTTTCGAAAGGAACATATTTGGAAAAAGTTTCGAGTCAGCAGTAATTGTAGAAGGACCTAGGATAAGTGGAGCAATTTATGCATTGAATATAACAATTTATATATATATATATATATATATATATATATATATATTTTATTGATTACATTAGAGTACAAAGATTAATTTGTTTTGCGCGTGCATGCAGAATGTGTGATGAATGGCTTTTATAGTTAAAAAAAACATTTATAATGAAGCCTTTAACGACTAGAGTCCAAGTCAGGCATAAAATTAGATGGAATAACGATGTGTTACAAGACGGAATCCTTTTTATTTATCAAAATTCAACCAGCATATGTTTATTACTTCTAAACCTCTCAACCGAAATTCATTGAAATTTGATCATACATGTATTCAAGTACGCTGAGTATTTAGCCGCGATCTGTTATGCTCTAAAACCAGTAGTTGTAGGCGTTAACCTAAAACGAAAATTAAAATTAGCTCTAGCGGTCGCATATTTCTATGTTTTACGACGAAACTCAGTATATACTCTTATAATAAATCGAGATAGGTATCAAAAACTCAGCAAATGTCGACCATTTTAAGTGGGGATTTACCGGAAATCCGAAAATAAGAATTGACTCTGGCAAACCTCCATGTTTGATTCATCGAAAGGTATAAATCTGTGTATAAATATTTTCAAGTAAAGCGAGTGTTTAGCTGCTGTTGTGCTCTAAAAGTGTTAGGTGTAGGAGTTTACCTGAAACGAAAATTTAAAAATATTGTTTCATTTATTTAGGCGTAGCAGCTCACTCCGGCCATGAACTAACTCACTGGCTCTATCGAACCCGTAGGTCCACGGCGGCGCGGACATAAGCTCTCCATATATCCCAATCCTGAGCTAATGTTTTCAATCATTCTCTGTATAATCTACTTCCCTCAAATCATAGTTAATGTTATTTTCCCCACCTCATTCTTGGTCTATCAACTGGGCGTTTTTCCCACTGATTTTTGTACAAGAAGCTTCCTTACATTCCCATTCGTGCAACATGTCCTGCCCATCGCAGTCTACGAGACTTAACTGTTCTTATTATATCTGGCTTTCTTATAACGACCATGTAGTTCACTGTTATGTAGTCTTCTCCATTCACCTGTATGTTATTCTCTCTTAGGTCCAAACATTTTCCCTAAGAACTGTATTGTCAAATACTGGTAATCTCATTTCCTCCTTTAAATTAAGGGTCCATGTTTTTGCACCCATATAACTCGTAGGATAATAGTTTTATATGGGCCCATTTTTCATTATTAGAAGGCACTCCCGGCCACCCAGCTAATTGAATATAAAAACTGGATCAGTGATAGGAAGCGTTGGATAATAAATCTTCAGGAAAGACCTAAGTATTCAACTAAATGAAGCTCCAATGTCTAATAAGAAATATATTTTATTACTGTGTTTTCTAATATGAATTATTTGGTGTGTCTATAAAATGAATATCTTCAAACTTACCTAATTTCCATATCCCAGACCCTGAGGGTTCATGACTACAAAGCACTCCATATATGGCTTTCCTCCTGCGCTAATATTTTGCAATCGCTCACAGCACTACTGAAACAGAATGATAATTTTCTGTACGAAATTTTTAACCATTCAATCGTCGCTACGTTACAAACAATCCACTCGGGAAAGGCAATGGTACATCGATCAAAACCCTGTAACTCCATTGAAGAGTAACATTTGGATTTTTGCATTATTCGACAAGCAAAATCATAGTGCGACATGTCCTGTTCATCGCATCCTATGAGACTCAATTTTCCTTATTATATCTGGTTTCCCATAAAGATTATGTAGCTCACTGTTAGGTAGTCTAGACCATTCTCCTCTCTGACATATTGATGTCTGCTTTAGAAAATTCAAAATTAATATTTATCCGCTATCTTCTTCTCCAATTTCGATCACGTGTTGATCATGGAATCTACCACCCTCTGTTCTCATCCCATTTATAACATAATCCTGAGTGTGGCTTCCTTCCGGAGAGAAGTAAAGTCTTGTCATAGATTTACAGGGCTTGGCCATAAGACCTATTTCGTGATATAATTAAAATTCATCATATAAATGATTCGTTAAATTAGAATTGGTCGTAAGACATCATCCGTGGTTGTCAGCCCTGTATTGAACGTTGCCTTTACTCCCAGAACATAGTACCTGGGTACTCCATTTTCGTTTGAGGCTGTGTCGACTCTATAAGCCATTATTCCGCCAGCTTAAAATTCTGATGACACTCAGGACTCGAACCCTCGACCTTTCAGCTTTTAACATTTGCCTTTATAGACAATGCAGCACTGCATTCCCCTACACATTTCTAGTATTTCATTAATAAACCACGTAGGTTTTGCAATATGGAATCCTACTGTGTCCTTTCTTTGGCATTTCGTTGTGTCGAGTGAATGGAATTTTTCTTGGCAGCTTTTGTATAGCTTGTGCAATCTGTTAAGTTTAGGTTAAGAAACTCTCCTGGCGCTTCATTATCATTTATCACCCATCAGAAACATCGGGGTAACGTAACTCCGCCTTCCAGGTGCTCCAACCTAAGAAATGTAGTACTAATTCCGAACCAATGTCATTAAAGACAACCTGGTGGCCATTAGACATATATATATAAAGTCACATGTATGATTTATTCTGATTTCCTTGCCAACAAACAGCTGAATAAAATTTTAAAATTATTGATTTCCTTATTTTGAGAAAATTGGACTTGCTGCTGAAGAATAACGCTACGCATTCCAGTTAACGGCGCAAGAGTTCATTCCTACATTTTATGATACATGAGGATTATGCGTCGTCAGTTGTTTGAGTTCTGTGAATGTTATGTATTCGTGAGTAATTAGAATTTACCACCTAAGGTAGGTAACTTGTTAACTTACCTCGATGCAAATGTTGGTACTATTTATTGAAAGTCCGTTCTTTGAATCACTTGTGAGCAAATGCATATATTTTCTTTGCACCTGTTTGATATAATATAAAGAACTTCCGTCTCATAGCAACGAACAACACTGTGGCAAATAGACTGAATGGATACGTGGATCAATTATCTGATATAAATGAATACAACACTAAAATAAAGTATCTTAAATAATTATATTAAGAATAGTCGGTGGAAAAAATATTGTATCAAATTTGCAAGGTAAAGGCAATTGACCAGTCGCGATTCCCTTTTTTGGCTCTTTCAAAATTCTTGCAAAACAGTTTTGAACATGATTTGTAATAAAAAAATACTGTTTGGACTTGAAGTGAATTAGGAATAATAATGTCCTCGACTGTTAATAAGGTCGTTACCCACATTACAGTACAAAAACCTGCGAAAAGACTATTTGAATTTTCGTTCAGTTAGTAATTCTGAATTAAGTGAACTATACATCTAATAAATTAATGTGCATTATATTATAGGCCGTCCACCGCTGTGGTCTCGAGGTGGCGTGCTGCCTTGTGACGCAGCGGGCCCGGATTCGATTCCCGGTCGGAAAAAGCTGCTGCGTCAGGTTTATTTCGGGATTTTTCCTCACCTGTAAAGGAAATGTCAGGAAGCTTAAGGCCCAATGGTCCCAGAAAATCACCATCATCTTTATCATTTTCATTTCTTTATCATTATGATAATTATCCTTGACCGGTGTGGAAAGCAACGGGAAGCTACCACACCTATAATCCCCTAGTAAAGCATGAAAACGCTATGATTGCAGTGAAAGCCCTGCCTTCGGGCAGAATTACTGTGGATGGATGGATCCATGTATCAAACGATCGTTGATGCGAACGTAATATAAGCATATTATCAAAATTATACTGGTATTTTACCCATTACATCGATTTAAAAATGCTTCACATTTGGAAATTAACATGGAACGTATTAAGTTATATGAAATGTGTTCAATGATGAGTGGATCCTGAAAGTGATATTGCGTCTTTCATTTGTCTTTGATACAAAAAAGAAAACCAGTTACCTTATTCTAACCAGGAATTTGAACTCGGTAACTTGTGAAAATGATTTTCGAACAGAAATGTCGGTGTTGCCTTGATTATTGAACTAAGAACTGTTATTTTTTACTTGTCATTTTATAACAGTTTCAATTATGATTTGTGGTTTGAGTGTGCGTTTTTAAGGACTCTCCTGGTAATTCATTATTATTCATCACCCTCATGTCATCGAGGAAACGTAACTCCTTCCAGACGCCCTAACTTAACCCTTCGCTTAACATTTAAATATCCAAAATCAATTTTAATGAGGTCGGGACAATAAGACAAAGCTTAGATCTCTAAAATTAAAAGAGTGAAATCTAACAAAATAGGACACAACTCAGTAATAATTAGCGTCCAATTCAAATACGAATCTTACAAAGGTCTGATTCTCCCTTTTTTTATTATATTTTTTATTCCTTGGGAGTTTTAGATTCTTTTGCGAGCTTTAAGTCTATGATACGTGCTCCACGGCCCATTTACCTTTCCAAGAATGATGTATTCAGGAATTTGATGTCCATAAATTCTATTGAACTAAGCCAGAATTGCACCTGCGAAACTCGAAATCTGAGACAGCCCTGATAATCACTAGTCGATCAGGACCGACCTGTTTAACTAAAGAACGCCTTTACAAGTGGTGCACAAAATATTGTAGATTTTTCGTTTGGTACTGAATTCATCGGCCACAAGAGACACAGTTAAAACCCGTCTTTCCAGGTGAATTGTTTAATATAAGGAGAGAATACCAGACATTGGTAAACAAAAAGACCACTGTATGATTACAATTTATAGACTTTTTGTGAAGACATGAGCAGTAAAACTTCGATCAATACTAATTTATCTGCTTTGAATATTATAAGAAGTCAGTATGTCTTGTGACACGTGTGCACAGAACTTGCGTCTCTGAACAATTAGCTGTAGTATTCACTCTCATGTCTCGTGAGGATTCTGTTATAATTGATCATTTCAACCAATCTATATTAATTAATCTATTATATAAAAATGAATGTTTTTACTGTATGAGCGGCCATACCGTTGATCATATTGTGATGGGGCTTCTTGAGAAACGTTAAGGAGATTCCCGGAATGAACATAGATTATAAGAGGGTTGTGATACTCAATTCCTACGCCCTTAAAAATCGCCCTTGGTAGGGGGAAACGTGAAAAAAGTAGCTCTTTGGACGCTTAAATTGCTTACGCTACCTAAACTGTAACAAATACACAAAATTGTTGCACGCAGAATTGAATATCTCATAAAGCTCTACAAAAAGTCCGGGACAGCATATGTTTAGCTTCTACGGATAACTCACAATAACCATTTTTGTCTTTCGTTGATGCGAAGAAGATCGAGACAAGTACGTAGATTCCTGTGCAAGCATAGCAGAACATAGCGGGTATTCTTTTACAGATAACTTACAAAAAGGAATTTTGTCTTTTAGCTCATTTATGCCAAGAAGATAGAGAGAAGTAGATTCCCGGGCAATACCGGGTAATCTTAAAATAATTACGTTATATATTTATAATTATTTTTCATTTCACTTGTTCAACCAATCATAAGAAGTACATTCATGTTTTTTACGTTCAACTAGTTTATGTCCAAGAAGATCGGGATGAGTAGATCCCCGGACAACGCCGGGGAAACAGAACGTAGTATCTAAAAATAGTTACGATATAAAGTTTTCCTTTTACTTATTCAACTAAACATAAATTCACATTAATTTTCATTTATTTAGGCGTAGTAGCGCACGCCGGGTATTAGCTAGTGAAGTACTTCCAGGACAACATAAACTGAAAAATTCGTGTACTCAAATACTAGTTGCGGGTAATCCAAGGTAAACAAACAATGCTTAGAGAAATTTGTTACGACCACCAAATTAAAAACATATATGTTAAATTTTGGGCAGACGAGGTTAGGAGAGTACTCCAAAAGTTTGGCATGGGTTGGATATGGGAAAAAGGGACTGAAAATCGCAAGAACATGTGGAGAAAAATAAGGAGGAGGTACTTTGATAACAACAAGATACTTTCGCCGAATGTACAGGAAAACGCTCACTGTGTTTACAAAGATACCTAAAACACGTTAGGGGAAAATAATCTTATATACTCAACCTAGGATTTAAGGAGAGATCAGGGCTTGCTTGGTTTAGGCTAGGGGCATGGAAATTTCTAAAAATTAGCGACGATCTCGATATGCGAATATGTCCAATGTGCGGGAACTTTGAAGATGAGATACATATATTAGGAAAATGTGATGATTTAGAATATTGGAGAGTCAGTTATTACCGGAAAGATTTCTACATTCAAATCGGGAAAGATTGGCATGCTACGAGTTATTGGTAAATCCAGAAAATTGGATAAACTTGGGTAAATTTGTGGACAAAACGCGGAAAATAAGAACAACACTCATTCATGAATGTTATCAAAATGCAATACCATTAATTTTTAATAATTATACATAACTTAATTAATGTATAATGTTATTATATTATTATGTAATTGTAATATTATTGCGTTTTCTTTACGTAATTGTAATGTTATTGTTTTTTTTTGTTTTTCTTTATACTAGTACCAATTATTACTTTATTGTAACGGACTGTCAACATCACGTACGGCTTACTGCACATGCGACATATATTTGTAAATAATATTGCAAATATCTTACTTTTTGTCTAATAAAGTCTACTAGTACTATTACTATTACTAGTGAAGTACAAATCGTCGTTAAGAACTTGTATAAAATGTTATAAGTATCTCACTGGTACTATCGATTACGTAGGTTCATGGCCACGCGGACATAAGCTCCACATACATCCCTATCCTCAGCTAATATTTTCCAATCATCCCCTGTATAATATGCTTCCCTCCAATCATAGTTAATGTTATTCTCCCACCTCATTCCTGATCGACCAACTGGACGTTCCGTCTGGTTTTCCTACAAGAAGATTCCACGCACGTCTTTCATTCCGCATTCGTGCCACATGTCCTGCCCATCGTAGTGTACGAGACTTAACTGCTATTATATCTAGCTACCATTTAGCAAGTCTTCTCCATCCACCTGTCGTTTCATCTCTCTTTGGTCCAAACGTTTTCGTAAGTACATTGTTCTCAAATGCTCGTAATCTCATATCCTAAAAAAGTTTTTGAATATATGTGGGAAATAACACTATGAGGTTTATTTTATTTATATTTCACTTATGTTTTTTGACTCACCTGATATTTCTTGATTTTTACGCACAGTTGTAATATATGCAGAATGTTGCACAGATATCAACGAAATCTGTCTCCATAAAAATAAAGAAATATGAGGTGAGTCAAAAAACGCAACTCAAATATAATTAAAAAACCTGTTGACAAATTAGTTAAGCTGGTATTTGTGCTCCTCTTGATACAAGTCACAAATTACTTGCAATGTTAGAGCATGTTTCATAAAAATTGTAGACTTTCTTTATAAAGTAAATAATTTAATTTCTAGAGTTGCATGGGAAGAAGTGTTATAAATTACCTGGTAATAATAGTTATTTTCTATATTATTAATATCATCATCATCATCATCCGGTATCATGGCAGCTGCCGCCGTCTTCCGGAAACCAAACGCCATTCCTCTCTATCCATTAAATTGATCTTCCTCCATTCCTCTGATATTCATAGCTGCTTGTACCCCTTCTATCCAAGTTTTCTTCGGTCTGCCTCTCTTCTTCCTTTCCATTGGGATACATTCCATAACAATTTTTGGCAATGTTTGCTCTGGCATTCGTTTGACATGACCATGCCACTGCAATCTTTTCTTTTCTATGATGTCTTTGATGTCCGGCTCCTCATGTACACCCATAATTTCCCTTATTTCTTTATTTCGTATTCTATCCATTGTAGATTTTCCAGCTGATCTTCTTAAAACATCCATTATTATTAATATCAATAAAATTAAATATACGGTCACACACAGGAATATATTATATAATAGTAATGAATAGTAATAGGCAAATGAGGGAAATTTTAAGGAAGTGGTTTAATTTAAATAACTTAGAACAATAATTAAAAATAGGGATGCGATGCACAAAGAAATTAAACATAGGTTTAATTCTGTAAATGTGTGCTATTATGTATTACAGGGACTCAGGTAGTGCCAACTCCTATAAAAAAGTTAAATTGAAAATATATAAAACTGTTATTCTCAGAGTTATAATAATAGCTTTATTTTACCTGGCAGAGTTAAGGCCTGAATGCCTTGTCTACCACTCAGCCAGGTTTAAAAAAAATGCAGAAGATAATCTTACATCTAAATTACAATAAACATAAACAATTACATGTTATAAATGCAATACAATCATTATTAATAATGTATTTTGATTTAGTCTATATTTAACGAATTTAATGTATAATACGTACAAGATATAAAAAAAACTAGAAAAATTACTAATGACATAGTATTATTTTAAATAAATAGATATAAATTAATTATTAGACAATAGGTAACTCCATAAGCGTGACTTAAAAGTGCCAAGTGTGCGGCAACCCCTGATATCTTGAGGAGGGAAATTCCAGGATCGGGCAGAGGCTACTGTGAAGGAAGTAGAATAAGAGAAAGTGATATGAAGAGGGATTCTTAGCAGACTGTTATCTTGTGACCTAGTGTCAATATTGTGGTAACAGGATAACTTCTCAAATCTGGACGCAAGGTAAATAGGAGTGTAGGAATTCAGGAGCTTGAAAAGTAGTGAAAGAGAGTGCAATTTACGTCTGTCAGTAAGACGGAGCCAAGAGAGTTTATTGAAGTGTTCGGAAATATGGTCATAACGGCGGATATTGAAAATGAATCGAAGGCAAGCATTATGAACACGCTGCAGTCTCTGCGACAAGTCATAATTTAGATCATTATATATAATATCACAATAATCGAAGTGTGGCAACACAAGAGGAATAAGGGAGGAAGAATAAAGGATAATTATATTGTTTATAGTAATGTTTGGAAGTGCAGATATGTCAAAGGTTGTATAAGCGGTTTTTGTTGTCCAATTAGAATTACTTGCGACTTTTTAGGATTTAGATTTAGACAGTTACTTGAAGACCAGTTACATATGGATATGAGATCATCATTCATTTTCGTCAAGCTGTTATAGAGAGAATGAGGAGGCGAATGTAGGTAAATTTGGAGATCATCAGCATAGAGGTGATAACGGCCGTGGTTTAGTACAGCTGGTAAGTCATTTATGTAGATTGAGAAAAGAAGAGGTCCGAGAATACTGCCCTGGGAGACTATAGATACGATAGGTGGACTCTTCATTTGAGGGAGGAAAAAATATTAGGAGTCTCGGTATGTGAGAATAAAGTTTTAAGGGAAATTTTTGGATCAAAGAGAGATGAACAAACAGATTAACCCACTGGAGACTTTTAACGAGTCTCCCTCGTGAGCAGGTAGAAAGACCAAACAGCTCAACAACGACCTACACTCGTTATTGTGTTAAATCCCACCACTATAAGAAGTTGGCACTCTCTTTAGTGATTAAAGTTTTCTGTTCGCCGTCTGTAAAATGTTTTGCAGGTTTATATAAAGCATATATGTAGGACTAGTATATTGTAGAGTTTATTATAGAAATAATTTATAGAATAATTTACTTTTTAGGTACTTATGACGGTAATATATATATATATATATATATATGTAGTTTCAATGTTTTATTTTTCGAATATCACGGCTGGTAATATAACTTTTTTAGAAATACCCCTGATGAAGTGAAGGCCTATTTTACACTATAAGTTAAGATAGAAAACCTAACATAAAACGGTTCTGGAACAATAGACCAATTTTATAAATGCCCATTTACAGCAAAATTGTGCCTTTCAAAAGTTTATTCCTAATTTCGATGTTTCTTCACTTCAAAGACAATGAATCCGTAATTAGAGATGACAGAATTTACAAAATTAGACCTGCTGTAGAGTATTTGAATACAACATTTCTGTCCTTGTATGTTCAAAGTGAAGACATTTCACTTGAAAAATCTCTTGCGAAATTACGAATTAGACTGGCTTACGACCAGTTCAAAATCTCTAATCGGAATAAAACGGCGCGATTTGGAATAAAATATTAGAAATTGTGCGAGACCTCTTCGGGATATGATCCAAATAAACACTGAACGAGATGCACCAGAAAATTCAGATTTTACTGTAAATTAGAGTGTAGTCCTAGAATTAGCAAATCCGTTCGTAGACAAAGGTTACACATTACAATTAGACAACTTGAGTTCTCCTAATTTATTTTTAGAGCTCAATAGACGAGAGACATATTAGGGACAGTAAAATCTAACAGAAGAAACATACCTATGGATTTAGTGAACATCAAATTAAAAAAAAAGGAGAGGTAACATTATCTAGTCGTAGACTTCCTGCATTGAAGTGGAAAGATAGGAAATACGTTTATTATTATCATCCAAACACGAAAATGCCGACATCACTGTCACCAGTAAGAAGCAATGGAAGAATAAAGGCAGATAACAAGAAGAAAAATTCACAAAGGCTAAATGTATTCTAGAATACAATACAGAAAAATTGCTTTTTTACATTATCGATAATTTGAGAAGAACTTTCTATGATTTGATAATGTATAGGTCTATGCTTTTATATATTTAATTTCATTTATTTTTATAATAAACTGTATTGTATATTCTTCTTATTTTTACAGTTCCTGTTAGAGCATATGATTCATGTTTACTTCAAATTTAATGACCAAGAAATGTTAGTAAAGGACGGTTTTTGAAAGGTTTGTCAACTTTCACAGCCTTCAAACTAACAATAAATAACGGTTAAATTACACAAAAGAGGGTTGTAAGCAGCCACATTCCTTTGCAATTCTTAAAAGTACAAAATACTACAAGAAAAAACAGGGGTAAACAAACTATCTGAAATTCATAAGTTCTGAGACGCAGAACGCATGGTCTGGGTATTCTGATTTAAAACCCAGTGCAGCGCTGAGGTGATTTAAATGGGTTTCCAGTGAACGTACCAGGCGATTTATACGTGTCTTCAATGGGTTAAAGGAGAAAACTTTGTAACAGTGATGGTTTTTATAGGAAAGCAGATACAATAAGAAGATTTAAGTCTCATAGACTGCGATGAATAGGTCATATGACAGTAATGGGGAATAAAAGAGTGGCATGGAAGCTTCCTGCAGGGTAACTAGAGGGAAAATTCCAGTTGGTAGACCAAGAATGGCGTCAGGGAATGATTGGAAAACGTTCGATCAAGTTAGGGATTTATGGAGAACTTATCTTTGCGCAGCCATGTACCCACGTGTTTGATAATGCCAGTAAGTCATTAAGGTATTATTATTATTATTATTATTATTATTATTATTATTATTATTATTACTATTATTGTTATTCATACATTGCAGCATATTACCAATGCCATCAGACTGTCTTTGACATTTCTGGTTTCATCTGCGGAATTGCAACCCACTCCTTAGGTGGGCGCCTTGAGGGCGGAGTTGCGTTACCCCGATGATATGACAGTTGATTAAAGTTGTGTAATGGAAACGGAGGGTAATCATCATCATCTTCAAGGAATCGGAGAGTTAATGACATATAAAGAGTATTTTTAAAAAAGTGACTGAGTTAAAATACTTTTAGGAACCATGATTAAATGCTATGTACAATGAATTAAACTTAATCTCAATTCTAGAAATGTATACTATTATGTAGTACAGATACTTTGGTCGTTCCAATTTCTTAAAAAAATAATAAACTGTATATATATATATATATATATATATATATATATATAAACTGTTATACTAGTTATACTATATGCACGCGAAACGTGGACTCTAACTTTAAGGGAGGAGAAAATATTACAAGTACCGGTATATGAAAATAAAGTTGTTAGGAAGATTTTGGACAAAACGAGGAGTGATCAGACAGGAGAATGTAGAAAATTATGTAACAGATGAGCTGCATTATCTTTATGGGAAGCCAGATATAACAAGAACATTAAGTCTTGTAGACTGCAATGGGTTGCACATGTAGGACGAGTGGGAAATGACAGGTCAAGGAAATTCCTTGTAGGAGAAACAGAGACACAATGACCACTAAGTAAGTCAGTAATGAGATGGGAGAGTACATTAGTCACGACTTGAAGGAAATGGATTACACAGGGGTTGATTGGAAATAGTAGCTCAGGTTAGGGATTTATGGAGGGATTATGTCAGCGCGGATATGAAACTACGGGTTTGATAAAACCAATTAGATTATCATTCGTATTACGATTATTATTCGATTACTTCCGCATTTTCTACTGCTAATTTAATTCACTTCATACTTCTCCTAATGTCATCCATCCACTATTGTTGTGGGTTTCCTCTTCTCCTTCTTGTTTTAGCATCCATCCCAAATGCATTTTCGGAATTACATTAATCTTGTCTGAAATACCGTGATTGTCCCAACATTCTATATTCACTAACTGCTATACTGTATCCGAGCTAAATTCCTGTTGTACTGTAAACAAACTTGCTTAAGATATTTCTCCGCCGACCCCGTATATTGGTGGAACCGTGATGTTACTTTTACCCGCCATATGACTGAATTGTGTTCGGAAGTGTCAATGATAGAAACATATTTCTTAGGTTATACCGTATAACTAGGGGAAATACGCCTGAATATAAGAAAGATGTTACAAAAAATTAGTAACTTCCATTTTTTATTTATTTATTTATGATAAAAATTATATGTGGACCTATCTAACCAGACGTTTACACTTTTTCCATGATGTCGCTAGATATACTCAATAGGTCTGCAAGCAGATATGTGATCAATGCTGTCTTACCTGTAAATTCACCTCCTACAGGGGAGAAATTCAACCATTCTAATTTAATTGTACTTGTTTTCGGATAGATGTCAGAGTGGCTCGTGGTCAGTGTTGCGCCTCATATGACATCTAGGAAACCAAGGTAGTACTAGTATGGGGAAATTCGGTACATTTTGCTTAGATGCCATTTTATTCAGGCTTTAAGGATCTTTTACGCGAATGAAAATCTTCAGACTGAGATCCAACGGCTTCAAGTCCCACCTGGAGGACTTGCTCCTTGGATTTTTCCATCATAAAAAATCAATTGAATCCGGTCAGGTTTGAACCCGCGACCCTCGGGACCAGAAACAACTGGCATAATAACCACTATCCACCGCGGTTAATGCTTATTCAATCGTTAAAATTATTATATTTATGTACTGGTAAATATGGAATTAGATCAAAAATTGTACTGGATAACAAGATAATAGAACAAGTGTCACATTTCCAATATTTAGGATGTGATATAACTTATAGAGAAAATAAAGATATAGAAAATAAAGTAAATAAATGTCAGGCTATTTGTGGAACCATAAAAAGAACCTTAGGTCGGAAAACAAGGAAAGATACGAAACTTAAATTATATAAAACAATGGCGGTTCCTTTGTTGTTGTATGGAAGTGAAAATTGAATAATGAAATCAAGGGATAAAAGCAGGATACAGACCGCGGAAATGCTGTTTTTACGTAATGTGAAAGGATGCACAAGAGCGGATAGAATAAGGAATGAAACTATACGAGAAGAATTAAATATATATATATATATATATATATATATAAATTGAAGATAAAATCAGCGAAAATAATAAGAAATGGACAGAACACTTAATGAGAATGAACAACGAAAGAATACTAAAAATAACCTTCCTGTATAATCCCAGAGGAACAAGAGATGTTGGCCGACCACGTAGAAGATGGACTCCACTTTTAACTTCGCCGGAACAGGCTGTATAGCCTAAACCTTGTAGTAGAAGAAGAAGAAGAAAATGATTATAGGTTGTATGCTCCCACATAACGTACATACACATGTGCTAGGTATATATTTCGATATAATTAAATTCATATTGGATATATTGCCCACTAGAGGACAGTGAGATCGCGCTCTCGCTACTCTCCTCATAGAGAATATATATATATATATATATATATATATATATATATATATATATAAAGAAAAAAAATAAATATTTGTACTAGGATGTCTGGATAGCGTAATTGGTAGCGCACTCAAATATCCATTTAGAGCTCTGGGTTCAAATTCCGGTTCAAACATTTTTTCATGCTATATATATATATATATATGCGTGTGTGTGTGTATTATTTTAATTTTATTAATTTCGAGTGTATAAATACATTTTCTTACACGTTATATTCAAACTGTTATTCAACCAATGAAAACGCAGTCCATACATCAGGTTTGTTTACATTGCTCGTAGGTGTACAACTGAAACTTTGCTCGGATTGATTCAATCCTACTTTATTCTCTTTTGGACTAATAGCACTATACATTTTATATCTCTAGAACAGGGAACTGGCCAATTGTTAAAATGTCCAACCTGGAGGACCAGATAATTTGTCATCGAGATTGTATTCTTCTAGCCTTTAGAGAATCAACATTGAGTTATAAGACAGCAGCTGTTCAGTTTTGGTTCTCTTCGGGTAAAAACAAAAATAATCATAGAATAAGAGTAAATATGAAATTGAAAAACAATAATTATTTATTTACAGGTTTACAATGTATATACATATGTTTGTAGATCTGACCGAAATTATGCAGTATTCTTATATTCAGTATTCCCTATTTTTTCAAACTTCAGTTTGATTTTAAAATTAATATTTTGATATTCTTAACTATTCTTTGACTAATTCGAGAAAACAAACAGAAAATCACATTGTCTGAAATTTGTCAACATTAGTAGCAAATAATATATATTATTCATAGGAAAAATGTCATATGTACGTTGAGTTAAACCTCTTCGAGTCACATGTTTTATATTAGACCCTCAGAAACTATTCAATCGAACCCAAGACTTCAATAGCATGACATAAGTATTTACACAATCACGTACGCCGGATGTTTTTTTCTCTTTTTGTTTATCGTTGCCACAGCCTGGAAACCGCTCCTAATTATGCGTAACGCACACATGTATTATTTCAAATCATTGTTAAAGGTCATGCGTACATTCCCTTTCGTTTAGAACAGATCTTAAAAGTCCTTCAAGGCGTGGACAAATACAGTATATAAACCCATGGCGTATGTCCCAAAGTCGTGACATCGAAGGGAACGCTACTGGAGGATAGATAACGCTGAGAGACAACCATGAAACTCTATGTGCTCACGTTACTTGGTAAGACTGTCCATTTGTAATACTTCTAAATCATTTTTAATAATTTTACTCAATTTTTAATCATTTGTAATCATTTTTTGATTTCTTTATGATTGTTCAAATTGGAACAAATTAATCGGAGTAAATACTTTACATTTCTTTAAAAAGAAATAGCTGGCTGAGTACTCTATAAGTACAGATTAAATTCTAATTGTAAAGAGAATATAAACTTGAATATTAACAAAACATTATTATATTAACTTCTAAAAGTACACATTTATCTATCATTAAAGTTATTATTTAAGCAAAGTGTTGTTTTTGAATTTATTTCGAGTCACCCACCCAATACCAAAGGTACCAAACACAACAATTGGTGGCATGCTGTTGGATAATTGATTTTCCCTTGGGAGTCACGAACCGCCCGACGAAGTAGCACGTCAGTATACTATTGGTATTGGGTGCACTCGTTTCAAAATAGGAGAACAATAATTTTAAATGTGTTGGTGGAATTCATGTTTATGTTGTTCATGTACTAAATCTTCCCGCTTATTTACTGTGTTACTAGTACACATTGTAGCCGCTTCTAATGAGAGAACCTTGACAGAAGCATCTGATTTTGCTGAAATTCTAGTTTTTGAATTTTTGAGAAAATATACACGCATAGATCCTAAGAAAGTAAGAGAACATAGAGCAGAGTTTTTATATTTATTAGTAGATACGAAATTTGAGATCACAATTTTAGGTAAACCTAACGGATATAAAGCCCCCTCCTACAACGTTTATACAAACGACGGAAAAAACGGCACGGTTATATTTGATGTTGAAACTAGACTAGAATATAGATACTGCCCTAAAGACTTAGAAGTTGTTGATTTCCATATCGAGAGAACAGATTACGTATCCACGTATGGTGTAGATAGAAGCCCTACAATTTGGCCAAGTAGTAGCGAGAAACCGGCCCTAAAAACAGATACAGCTATTCCAATTCAACTCAAACCAGGAACCAGAATTTCTCGAGATTATATGACCCCTATTAATATTAAGAAAAACTCCCCTAAACAAAAACAGAAAGACGTAAAGCCCCCAGAACAGACAGAACAGACAGAACAGACAGAACAGGAACATACATACGCAACACCACGTACGTTTAAAAAAGGAGAATACGTACCCTTAGATTATTTCATGAAAAGATTTGAACAATAATTTAGAAAAATGGAAGCTCTTCAAGCAGAAATAATAGAATTAAGGAATAGACTTCATAATTTAACCAGAGCTCAGCCTACAAGTAAAGATTTATCTCTCGCAGTCGGTATAAAAGAATGGAACGGAGATACCAGAAGTCGTTCGGTAAAAGAATTTTTTGCTCAGTTCGAAACATTAGGTCGAGTTAGTAATTGGACAGACGCAGATAAGGCTCTACTAGCTAAAACAAAAATGCAGGGTTTAGCTTTACAATATCTACAAGGTCAAGAGGAATTATTAAAGGATACGTGTACGTATAATAAGCTAAAAGAAGCATTCATAGCCAGATTCGATGATAAAAGACCTGAACAATTTCATTATTTAAATTTGCATGAGGCTAAACAGACGAAAGATGAAACTGCTGCCGAATTCGCAGACAGGTGTAGGAAATTGTGCCAAAAGACAATTCCCAAAGTAGATAACCCCGAGGAACAAAGAACACTTAATGAGGAAGGTGAACGTAAACTAGTTGCCGCATATACGCACGGATTAAAAGGTAACGTAGGAAGACAAGTGAGGGCAGCCATGCCGAAAACCATGAAAGAAGCAGAAAATATTGCAGTTACCTTAGAGAATTTAGAATTATTTGAGAGAAATAAGGGACAGGACAACGTGAAAAAAATTGTTCACGGTCCCAACGCGGGACGGAGTTACATGTTTTAAATGTGGTAAGAGAGGCCACATTTCTCGTGAATGTAGATCCCTAGGTGTAAAACAAAATCAGGCACCGCCCCAAAGTGGAAAAGGACATGGACTACCTATTAATAGACAATCCCAAAATCCAGGATATTTTCGATCATCACAAACTACATTACAGTGTTTTATTTGTAAACAATTTGGCCATAAACAGGCAAACTGTTATAAAAATCGAAACAATAATTTTTCCAACAGACCGGGTTCAAACCAAACGAATCCCCCAAACAGATCTGGTTCGGGACCGAGGTCCCAGGGACCGAACCGCAATTAACCAATGGAATTCAAAGCATAGAGGCTCCAGGAGAAGAATTATTAGTAGAAATAGAAATAGAAGGAAACACTTATACTTTTCTAAATGACTCAGGAGCTTCTCTTTCGATAATTAAACACGGGATCAGTAATGAAAATATTGTAAAAACAGAATTTAAAGCCAGAGGTATAACGGGTAATCTATTAAATACATTAGGAAGTCAGAACATAAAATTCGTAATTGGAAAGAAACAATTTGAACACGAATTTTTAGTAGCAAAATTAAATGTCGATTACGATGGAATTTTAGGGATCGACGTACTTACTAAGATGGGAGCTAAAGTAGATATCAAAGCACGTAACCTCACGATAGGCCACACGCGAATCCAGATGGCAGGGGAACAACCTCAACTAAATACAGTTTTGGTGTCTTCATCCGAGAAGGAAAGGCCATGGACGGGAATGATCAACCCTGAGGCAACACAAGACAAGTCGGATGCTGATGGTTCAGTCGAAAAATGGCACCCTGTAACACGCGTTTGGAAAGTGCTCGCTCTTGGGCATATCTTTTTGCCTCCACTTAGTGAAGTATTGGTAAAATGTAAATTAGAAAATCTTAAAGAAGATTTTATTCCTACCGACGGACAGGAGGAAAGATTAAAGGATCCTAATAAGATAAATGAGCAAGACATCACGGTCTTGATAGAACCCTCTGAAATGCATGTGAATGGTGCTCACATGGCGCGTGTAGTAAGTACGTTACTCACTGCTGAAGGCCTAGGCAACGTTTTTGACTCGAGTCAGGATATCAGGATACTCAGGATGATAGTCATGATAGTCAGGATGATAGTAGAGAAGTGATAGAAAAACAAGTTAATGAAGATAAACCGGTTTATAAAATAGAGGGAGAAAGTAACAGTGGAACTTTTGTTGTCCCAATACGCACCGAATTAGAGTCAGAGAATGACGTAATAGATTCAAGCGGCTAAGATATAAAAGAATACAGAGATCAAAGAAATGAATATCGTTATTGCATTACTAAAATGGTTAATACTAGCCAAGAACCATTATCGATAGGTAAGAATACAATATTGGGTAACGCTGAGGAAATAGAACCGTTGAATATTTACGAAAAGACGTGTATAATAAATAGAATCATGGCAGATAATAAATCTACAAAAAGAGCAAAGATAAACATAAAAGAAAAATTGAAACATTTAAATGAAAAAGAGTCAGAAATATTAATAAATGTTTTCGAAGACTATATCGATTTATTTAGTGATCCACCACCAGGAACAATCCCTTGTACTAATAAAGGTTATCATGAAATTAATTTAGAAGAAACTCAACCTATTAAGAAAAATCCTTACAAAGTCCCATTTGCATTAAGAGATGAAATGAAAGACAGTTATATGATATGATAGAAAAAGGAGTTATAACTGCATGTTCATCACCTTGGAGCGCACCGGCAGTACTAGTAAGAAAAAAATCCCTAGATGGAACCCCAAAATATCGATTCTGTACTGATTTTAGAGCTTTAAATAGTGTTACCAAAATTCCTATATACCCCATCCCAGATGTCAAAACAAATTTATCATTAATGGCCGGAAGTAAATATTTTTCACTCATGGACTTAGAAAATGCTTATTGGCATATCCCTATTAAAGAAGAAGATAAAGATAAAACTGGTTTCGTCACACCCTTTGGAAGCTATAGATATGAACGATTACCATTCGGGCTCGCAGGAAGTCCTAGCACATTTAAAAAAGTAATGGATTCAGTATTATTAGGCTTAAAAGATATTGAATGTTTAGTATATTTAGATGACATTTTATGTTTTGCCCCTACTGTAGAAGAACACGCTAGTAGATTACGCTATATATTCGACCGTATTAGAGATGCTAATTTCAGATTGAACTTAAATAAATGTTCCTTCGCAGTCCCAGAAGTACTATATCTAGGTCACATCATAAATAAAGATGGAGTAGCCCCAGATCCATAAAATTCGATCCATCCAGAATTACCCAAAACCTAAAACAGTAAAAGACATTAGAGCATTCTTAGGTTTAGCAGGATATTACAGATCATTTATAAATCTATTTGCAGCTAGAAGTTGACCCCTAACACAATTAACCAAAAAGGATCAATCTTTCATTTGGACCATAGAGCAAGAGAATTCGTTTAATGATTTGAAAACCGCTCTTAGCCAAGAAGTAATTTTAGGACACCCAAATTTTGAAAAACCATTTATATTATCCTGTGACGCATCTAATTATGCTGTATCAGCAATATTAAGTCAAGAACAAAATGGAAAAGAACGACCTATTAGCTATGCTAGCAGAATTCTCAATCCCCATGAAATAAAATATAGTGTAACTCATAAAGAATTAATAGCAGTAATTTTCGGTACCAAAATTTTCAGATGTTATTTATATGGTCGAAAATTCAAACTAATCACTGATCACATAGCTTTAAAATGGTTAATAACCACAAAAAATCACCAATGCGCTAGATTAAATAGATGGGTTCTTAAACTTATGGAATATGAGTTCGATATCGAACATAAACCAGGAAAAAGACATTAATGCCGATGTATTATCACGCTACGTGACAGTCGCACCCATCCTTCCGCCGGATCAAAAACAGGATGATGGAATTACTAAAGCTAGAATAAAAGACGAGCAAACCACTGACCACTATTGTCAGGAAATAAGATATAAACTAGGTACGGAAAAAACATATGAGTTTAAAATTGACTCAAAGGATGTTATTTATTATATAGAGTCAGGAAAATCACCCAGAATAGTTATTCCAAGATCTTTAGCACAGGAAATCCTTGAATTTCATCATCATAAAATATTTTCAGGACATCAAGGTACTAAACGCACTCACGAAATTTTAAAGACTAAATATTTTTGGCCAAGACAACTGCAAGATGTTGTAAGTTATATTCAACAATGTCGTTCATGTGCTACTCACAAAACAGGAAAATTAGTAACCGCCCCATTAGGCGAATTACCTGAAAGCACAGAGCCATTTCAATATATATCCATAGATTTATGTGGACCATACCCAGAAACAGCTAATCATAATAGATATCTACTAACATGTGTAGATCATTTTTCAAGATATCCTGAAGCAATCCCTTTACTCCGACAGGATACAGAAACAGTCGCAAGAGCTCAAGTAACCCAAATATTTTCTAGACATGGATGTCCAGAACATATTACTTCAGATAGAGGAACTCAATTTTTATCAGAATTATTTAAGGAAATCTGTAAATTATTCCAAATCAGACGATTAAATTCAACCGCATACAACCCCCAAGCTCAAGGAAAGGTGGAAAGTTTTCATCACGGCTTAAATCAGACAATGAGTCATTATGTTAATAAATATGGTAATGACTGGGATAATTTTGTGGATTATGCATTGATGGTACAACGCTCAACCCCTCATTCTATCACTAAGATAAGCCCACATTATTTATTATATGGTAAAAATATGAGATTACCAAGCGAAGATGATCTTAATGCAGTAGGTCTTAATGTCAGAGACAGACAAGAAATTAATGGTAATCCAATCAGTGACCACATCATTACTCTAACTGAGAGATTAAAAGAAGCTTATGAAGTAGTAAGAGAAAACAATAAATTAGGTCGAGATAAACAGAAACAATATTATGACCAAGGAACTAAATTAGTTAAATTCGAAATAGGAGATCTTATTTATCTAAAAGATATACCAAAAGGAAAAGGAAAAACTAAATTCTCAGAAAAATGGAAAGGACCATACCCTGTTGTGAGACAATTATCTGATCTTACGTATTTAATTCGAACTGCTCCAGGAAAAGAATCAGTTGTAAATGTTAACAGAATGAAATTATGTTATTCATCAATATCTACCCCCATAAGAAACCAAAAAAGAGCTACTAAAGAACAATATCAAAGATTAGACAAGGATAAACAAAATAAACCAGTGGATGAAAATCAAACGGATAACGAAGGACATTATATTCCTATTAGCGGAAATATTGACGAAATTGAAGATAGCATTGAACCAGAGACTATGGAAGAAACTTTTTATTCACCGGAATTAACAACAAACGATCCAAATTGAACCCTTCCTTCTTACCAGAGACAACGGACTTATGAACATAGAACCCCATATAATTTAAGATCGCGTAGACATTTAGATTCACAAAATGAAAATGTAAGTAGACAATTAGACATACCAGATGAAAATAATGATACCCCTGATAATATTACAACCGCTGAAGACGATCTAAATTTAAATCAGGAATCACCAGAAAGTAACCGAAATAATTATTCTCATCCATATAATTTACGACCTCGACAAACTTAAACTATAAACATTCTTTTTCTTTACAGGAAGTCTCTTGGCAGGAGATGTACCAATACCCGATCTTGATAAAGGAGTTCTATTCCTTTATGAGAAAGAACTCTTAATCACCGGTAATTATTGGAATATTGCTTTAGATTTTAATGTTGCATGGTATAAAGAAACTATTGATTCAATTGAGAAAGTATTTCAACATATGCAATCATCATATGCAAATTATCACTATTCAGAAAGATTATTAGTCAGTTGGCATGAGATTGAACAATATCGTAAACTTAGTTCTAAATTGCAAACCGAAATTAACAATTTAGGAGATTTATTACCTACCCCAGATCATATGAACCGAAAGAAAAGAGGACTTATAAATTTTGGAGGAAGTGTTTTAAAATTTCTATTCTGAACTGCCACAGTTGCAGAAATTCAAAATATACACGAAGCCTTAGATTTACTATCCACACAGAATAAAATATTAAGTCATATTGCAGAAAAACAAGTATCTTATATTAGTTCAATGAATCAAGAAGTAGAATAAAATACTAAAAATTTAGCAACATTGTCAGGAATTGTAAAGGATACCATACTAAATTTATTTAAAATAAATACAACATTTATTAATGAGACAACTCACTTAAAATATTCCATTAATGCTGTTAAAACAATGTCACTCGCAATGAGAGAATTAGGATTTTCTACATTGTCACTTCAAATAAATTTTATGCAATTACAAGAAGGACTCGATAAAAGTTGAACAGGTAGATTGTCATCTACACTGATACTCCCATCAAACTTATCGGAAGTTGCTCTTAAGTTACCAGGTGATACGTCCCTCCAGAAATTGAGAACATGTACTTATACTATGATCTTGCTAGAGTACATGCCTATGCTACCTCTAATTTTATTAGATTGATTATAAGAATTCCTTTGAAAGGATCAGACAGAGGGTAAATTTATATAAGATTAAATCATTACAAACATATTCTCCTATTTTGAACCGACCAGTAGGAATTCAGCCAGATTCAGATTATATTGCTATATTACAGAATGGACAGTACTTTACCTTAATGAGTCATGAAGATATCAGATCATGTAACAATGACTTAATATCAATTTGTGAAGCTAAGTTTCCATTAATTAAGAAAACTGCAGCTACATGTAGTAGTGCCTTATTCTTTGGCCTAGCTGATTTAGCACACGATGTATGTACTAAATTAATTTTACCTAATCACCGAGCACCTATTTGGATTCATGCAAAAAATAAACAATCATATTGGATATACAGTCTGGCAAATACTAGTAAAGTTACTCAGAATTGTAAAGTTAATAATCGTATTGTGAGTTCTAGCCTCATTTTATCAGGAAATGGAATACTTCGAGAGAGAACTGATTGTTCTTACTGCGCCGAAGATTTTCTTCTTCTTCCCACATCAGATGGTTATACCAACATTACGCTGGATGAACACATACTGCCTCCAGAAATATCTGAATTATTGTCGCCACCAGAGACGGAGATCATCCAGAAGATACCGCAAGAAACAGAAAGGACACTTAGTGCCTTGGAGTCCATGATGTCCAGGAGTTCTCCTACCAATCCACATAAGTATATTGAATTACAACAATTAAATCAACAATTAACAATTATCTCAAAATCAGAAAATTCAACATATCCATAATACTGGTATAATACTATTTGTGATAATTATTTTTCTAATATTTGTAATCATTACCTCAATGTGTTGGAAATAACCTCTGACAGAGTTAATTTACAAGTACGCATGTTGTACTAGAAGACTCTCCAATCATACCCAGGGAACCACTAATATTCCTGTACCTCGCAACAGAACTAACTTAACGGAAGCATTTTCAGATAGAACCACAAGGAGAGATCAACACGCAATCGAAACACCGGAAGAACCAGGCAGAGCAATGGAGATGGAAACCCTAATCAGAACGCCGGAGGAAAGCCAGAACACCAATATTCAAGGTCAACGTTTCGCAAGATCTGGAAAATTTGAATTAACACCTTGAATTTTATTTATTTTTCAGCTCAAGTAAACTCAATTTTGAATTATAAATTAAAGAAACTTAGATTCACATGACAACCAATGTAACACATTTTTTTAAAGAATTTTGATGATAATTTAGAAATTATCATAAGTAATGCCACGAGTGATTTCCAAATTATCGATAAATTCACGACTCACGAAGTGAGTCGTGAATTTATGTAGAGAATTTGGAAATCAAGAGTGGCATTTGTTAGGACTATTTAACGAATAAAATTAAGCTGTTTACTCACGAATTATTATTAAACTATAGTTATTTTAAAATATTTATATATTTAATGTAAACGGCGATGTTTGAAAACAAATGAGAAACGATAGGTACGCTTCTACTGCTTCTTTTGTTTATCACTGCAACCAGATCATACTATTTATTGCCAAAGGAACGCAATATTGTAAGGAGGAGCTTTCTTTAATATGGTAATTATAACACTGATAAATATTTGGTGAAACACGACTCTGATTGGTTGTAAAACAGAAATCATTGAAACGTGATTGGTCATTGACTCCCATTTGGGGCATGAGTTAAATAGTCTTTGATACTTTTATGAAAATCTGTTGACAACCATTATTTTAAAGGATTATGATTATGAGAATTAAAACTTCATCAATAATACTATATGTATCTTTTTATTTGTATGTATATATAATTTGTAATCAAGTTTAAGATTTCTCTATAATTGAAATTTTTAATTATGTATTAATTGTTTCCTGAAAAGGAAAATTAATTATATAAACCTCGTCTTATTGTGGAAAAGGATGTGGTTTGATAAGAGTAACCCGCCAGTATAAAATTACTAATGAAACCGTAAACACGCTCACCATAACACACCAGATAAAAGTTATTCATTTTTGACAGGAAATACTTTTATCTCAGTGGCGGAGTATTGTTGTATATTAGACCCTCATAAACTATTCAATCGAGCCCAAGACTTCAATAGCATGACATAGGTATTTACACAATCACGTACACCGGATGTTTTTTTTCTTTTTTTTATCGTTCCCACAACCTGGAAACCGCTCCTAACAATGCGTAACGCACAATTTATTATTCCAAATCATTTTTAAAGGTCACGCGTACATTCCCTTTCATTTAGAACAGATCTTAAAAGTCATTCAAGGCGTGGACAAATACAGTATATAAACCCATGACTTATGTCCCAAAGTTGTGACATCGAAGAGAACGCTACTGGAGGATAGATAACGCTGAAAGACAACCATGAAACTCTATCTGCTCACGATAATTGGTAAGACTGTCCATTTGTAATAATTCTAAATCATTTTTAATAATTTTACTCAATTTTTAATCGTTTGAAATCACTTTTGATTTCTTTATGATTGTTCTAATGGGAACAAATTAATTGGAGTAAATATTTTACATTTCTTTACAAAGAAATAGCTGGCTGAATACTCTATAAGTACAGATTAAATTCTAATTGTAAAGAGAATATAAACTTGAATATTAACAAAATATTATTATATCAACTTCTAACAGTACACATTTATCTATCATTAAAGTTATTATTTAAGCGAAGTGTTGTTTTCAAATTTATTTCGAGTCACCCACCCAATACCAAGGGTACCAAACACAACACACGTCAAGATTGTTTCAAACAATGTTCTGAAAATATGTTGATATTAGAGTAGGTTACAGTGATATGTTCTATTTTTACTTGACATACAGAACACTTTATATTACAACAAAACAGAAAGATTTCAACTATGTTGTTATGCACATTTTTAATAAATAATTATTTTTAAAGACTAACTGACTTATGAGTAATTATTGGTAAATTAAAAAATAAAGAATTAAAATATAAACTTTACCTATACAGGTATTCGACAAATCTGGTGTCACCACGACTTCATTGATACAGCGCCCCTACTCTCCTTGTTCCTGAGCAATTCAATGGAAACCTTATACCAAGGAATACATTTTGAATGTTATATTAACTCATTTTCACAGTAATTAGTTTAAACAGTGAAGAGTGTAACTAATAAAATATTGACTTCGTAATATATCCAGTACTCTCGTAGCATATAATTTGTATACACCAGAAATTGTCAGATATCCACGGACTAATTTTTGGTCCCAACATATTTAGTATTATAATTTGTCATTATGAAATAGGCCCCTAATCATATTTAAACTTGAAGTGTCTTCTTCTAATTTAATTAAAAAAACAATGTTTGTAATAAACGTGTACAAAAACATGGAAAAATAATTTATAAGTTGTAACCAGAGTTTATAAAAATGTCAGATAGAACCGTTTTATAGCAAATATCTAATATAAAATTACCTTCTGAGCTCTTCCATTTTCATCTTAATCTCCTGCATCTTTTACCTCAGATAATAAATCCTAATTCACAGGTCAAACCAATTGTATATTAAATACCACGAGGTTTTCTCTAAAGATTTATTGAATTTGTGGAATTGCTCACCTGCCGCAGACGTGGCTACTGTCGCATGTGGTTCCGCTAATGCAGCCGCCCGGTGCACAGTGATCCAAAATGTCAAAGAACCGGAAAAAATCAAAATTTTTACTTTTCGTTAGAGGGCCAAATGTGTCTCAAAATGTGAAATTTTCTACAAAATTAGATGTGGTAACAATCTGCCAAAGAAATTAACCTTTATACTAATTATTAGACCAAATATTCGGGCCGTTAATTTAAGCGTTAGAAAACTGAATTTTTGTTCCACATTATAATCAAACTATTAACACTTTTTTCTAATTAATGCCACTAAATTCGTATAATTGTGTTAAACAGACTTATGCATTCATAATATTGAAAGGGCCCGAGGGACAGAGAAACCGAAAAAAATATTAATTAGAGCCCCACCACCACCCCTCCGGGTTACCTTGTAACGGATAAGATGTGACCCCGAATTTAGTATAACAATTAATAAATACGATTAATCAATATACTGAAGAATGAGCTGAATATAGAATATCGTCATCATCATCATCATCATCATCATAGTACATTCAGGAATTTAGGTCATTTGTTGACCTGTTTCGGCCTCAAGAGAAACACCATCCAAAAGTATAAAGATTCCATGTGCAATTCTTCTAAGATGTCATCATTTTTTTGTGATCTAGTAGTGTGTATCCTGCAGTCCTCCGAAGATATCTCATTTCAGCAGATCTAAGTCTCTGTATATCCTTCTATTTCAACGTCCATACTTCGCTACCGGTACCAATATAGAATATTAAGAAATTAAATAATATGTTATTTGAGGAAATTTGCAAGCGTCAGATCCCACGGTTAGCAGAAATAATCTTCATGCGAAGGGGCCATAAATATGTAGCCAGCAATTAGACCAGAAATTCTTATGCTGAATTTGTTTGCTAAAATCACGTTTGGAGAAACTTCAAATTCCAAAATTTACAGTTGCGGGAAGTCCAAACTGGGCAAATACGCTACAGTACCCATGAGATGGAAATAAAAAAAATATAGGAAGATTTAATAAAGTGCGCCCCTAGGAGACATGTAATTTAAAATAGCCAATCAAAATCAGAAATAGGATATACAACCACATATGAATATATAGAGTCGTGACTTCGATACTGAACACAAGAGCACAAACAAACGAGAACTACACTTAATAGTTCGTGGAGAGAAGGTCTAAATTATATTGTTTGAATAATGTCTGGAAATAACAGTCACGGAACTTAGCAAAAATCTCCTCGATTTCTAGATCATCAGATAACTCGATTTCTAGTAAGTGTGGGATATTGAATGTCGGTAACAGAACATCTTTATTAATTCAGTGTAAAGTGCATTTATGTGTGTCAACGAACAGAAATAAAATTATTTAATTATGATTTATTTTCAGCTTTCCACGCAACTCTCTTTCCGGTCCCTATATGGATATGAACGCATCTATCCTAAAACAAGTGGGAACCCACTGACTACCGAGCTAGGGCAATCAACAATCCATACAAACTTGAATATTGACACATTGACATACCGGCACCAAAAGCCCCATATTCGGGCATAATGCCCTTATCCCGTGCTGCTCTATGTCCCTATCTATATCTCATCTTTACTGAAGTACATGATAAAAATAAGGGAACCGAGAACACGAGAGCCAGATAGCCCGTGAGTCCGATAGTCCGTCTTCCGTCCGACTTCCGCCAGAGACTTCCTACAGACACTTCCTACAGAGACTTCCTACAGAGATTTCCTACAGAGACTTCCTACAGAGACTTCCTACAGAGACTTCCTACAGAGACTTCCTACAGAGAATTCCGCCAGAGACTTCCACCAGAGACTTCCAACAGAGACTTCCGCCAGAGACTTCCTACAGAGACTTCCTACAGAGACTTCCTACAGAGACTTCCTACAGAGACTTCCTACAGAGACTTCCTACAGAGACTTCCTACAGAGACTTCCTACAGAGACTTCCTACAGAGACTTCCGCCAGAGACTTCCGCCAGAGACTTCCGCCAGAGATTTCCGCCAGAGACTTCCAACAGAGACTTCCTACAGAGACGTCCTACAGAGACTTCCTACAGAGACTTCCTACAGAGATTTCCTACAGAGACTTCCTACAGAGACTTCCTACAGAGACTTCCTACAGAGACGTCCTACAGAGACTTCCTACAGAGACTTCCTACAGAGACTTCCTACAGAGACTTCCTACAGAGACGTCCTACAGAGACTTCCTACAGAGTATTCCTACAGAGACGTCCTACAGAGACTTCCTACAGAGACTTCCGCCAGAGACTTCCTACAGAGACGTCCTACAGAGACTTCCTACAGAGACTTCATACAGAGACTTCCTACAGAGACGTCCTACAGAGACTTCCTACAGAGACGTCCTACAGAGACTTCCTACACAGACTTCCTACAGAGACTTCCTACAGAGACTTCCTACAGAGACTTCCTACAGAGACTTCCTACAGAGACTTCCTACAGAGACGTCCTACAGAGAATTCCTACAGAGACGTCCTACAGAGACGTCCTACAGAGACTTCCTACAGAGACTTCCTACAGAGACGTCCTACAGAGACGTCCTACAGAGACTTCCGCCAGAGACTTCCGCCAGAGACTTCCGCCAGAGACTTCCGCCAGAGACTTCCGCCAGAGACTTCCAACAGAGACTTCCTACAGAGACGTCCTACAGAGACTTCCTACAGAGACTTCCTACAGAGACTTCCTACAGAGACTTCCTACAGAGACGTCCTACAGAGACTTCCTACAGAGACTTCCTACAGAGACGTCCTACAGAGACTTCCTACAGAGACTTCCTACAGAGACTTCCTACAGAGACTTCCTACAGAGACTTCCTACAGAGACTCCTACAGAGACTTCCTACAGAGACTTCCTACAGAGACTTCCTACAGAGACTTCCTACAGAGACTTCCTACTGAGACTTCCTACAGAGACATCCTGCAAAGACTTCCTACAGAGACTTCCGCCAGAGACTTCCTACAGAGACTTCCGCCAGAGACTTCCGCCAGAGACTTCCGCCAGAGACTTCCTACAGAGACTTCCTACAGAGACTTCCTACAGAGACTTCCGCCAGAGACTTCCTACAGAGACTTCCTACAGAGACTTCCTACAGAGACATCCGCCAGAGACTTCCGCCAGAGACTTCCGCCAGAGACTTCCTACAGAGACTTCCTACAGAGACTTCCGCCAGAGACTTCCGCCAGAGACTTCCGCCAGAGACTTCCTACAGAGACTTCCGCCAGAGACTTCCGCCAGAGACTTCCGCCAGAGACTTCCGCCAGAGACTTCCTACAGAGACTTCCTACAGAGACTTCCGCCAGAGACTTCCTACAGAGACTTCCTACAGAGACTTCCTACAGAGACTTCCTACAGAGACTTCCGCCAGAGACTTCCTACAGAGACTTCCTACAGAGTCTTCCTACAGAGACTTCCTACAGAGACTTCCTACAGAGACTCCTACAGAGACTTCCTACAGAGACTTCCTACAGAGACTTCCTACAGAGACTTCCTACAGAGACTTCCTACTGAGACTTCCTACAGAGACTTCCTACAGAGACTTCCTACAGAGACTTCCTACTGAGACTTCCTACAGAGACATCCTGCAAAGACTTCCTACAGAGACTTCCGCCAGAGACTTCCTACAGAGATTTCCTACAGAGACTTCCTACAGAGACTTCCTACAGAGACTTCCTACAGAGACTTCCTACAGAGACTTCCTACAGAGACTTCCTACAGAGACTTCCTACTGAGACTTCCTACAGAGACATCCTGCAAAGACTTCCTACAGAGACTTCCGCCAGAGACTTCCTACAGAGACTTCCTACAGAGACTTCCTACAGAGACTTCCTACAGAGACTTCCTACAGAGACTTCCTACAGAGACTTCCTACAGAGACTTCCTACAGAGACTTCCTACAGAGACTTCATACTGAGACTTCCTACAGAGACATCCTGCAAAGACTTCCTACAGAGACTTCCGCCAGAGACTTCCTACAGAGACTTCCTACAGAGACTTCCTACTGAGACTTCCTGCAAAGACTTCCTACAGAGACTTCCGCCAGAGACTTCCTACAGAGACTTCCTACTGAGACTTCCTACAGAGACATCCTGCAAAGACTTCCTACAGAGACTTCCTACAGAGACTTCCTACAGAGACTTCCTACAGAGACTTCCTACTGAGACTTCCTACAGAGACATCCTGCAAAGACTTCCTACAGAGACTTCCTACAGAGACTTCCTACAGAGACTTCCTACATAACTCCTAGAGACTTCCTACAGAGACTTCCTACAGAGACTTCCTACAGAGACTTCCTACTGAGACTTCCTACAGAGACATCCTGCAAAGACTTCCTACAGAGACTTCCGCCAGAGACTTCCTACAGAGACTTCCTACAGAGACTTCCTACAGAGACTCCTACAGAGACTTCCTACAGAGACTTCCGCCAGAGACTTCCTACAGAGACTTCCTACAGAGACTTCCTACAGAGACTTCCTACTGAGACTTCCTACAGAGACATCCTGCAAAGACTTCCTACAGAGACTTCCGCCAGAGACTTCCTACAGAGACTTCCTACAGAGACTTCCTACAGAGACTCCTACAGAGACTTCCTACAGAGACTTCCTACAGAGACTTCCTACAGAGACTTCCTACAGAGACTTCCTACTGAGACTTCCTACAGAGACATCCTGCAAAGACTTCCTACAGAGACTTCCGCCAGAGACTTCCTACAGAGACTTCCTACAGAGACTTCCGCCAGAGACTTCCGCCAGAGACTTCCTACAGAGACTTCCTACAGAGACTTCCTACATCTAGGCCCTGCCGTCCACCCCTTGAATACCTCGGTCGTCATGACCATACTCCCAAGTCCTAGTTCTAGTCCTCCCTATCCTATGTTCGCGGCCACGTTCAAGTTCTCGGTCCTTAAACCAACACCCCAGGGAGAGAGTGTTGGAGTTCGCAGTTCTGGGAATTGCTGAGCTACATAGTACATCAGGTCACTCAATCCTGACGACCCCACAGTTGGTCCACGGGCTCCATGAACCTAGCCGGGAGGACTGCTGTCGCAGATCCACCGACCATTCCCCTGTTCTGCCTCCAGGGACGTGCCCTGCAGCCGTTGTGAGACGGGCTAGGGCTACAAGCCCAACAGTGTGAGACTTTTAGTACATCCAGGTGCTCATCTCCTGGCGATCCCACAGTTTGTCGACGGGCCCGTAGGCCAAGCCAGGAACCAGTACAGTAGCTCCCCGCTGGACTGGTCCGAGCCGAGCCCTGGTGTGCCCCCAGGGACGCCTTCTGCAGCTGTTGTGGGCCAGCACGGAGCTCACAAGCTCCAACAGATGGGCAATTAGTACGACAAGGCGCTCAACTCTTGCTTACCCCACTAATGGTTCACGAGTCACTTGGACTTAACCGGGAGGACTGCCTAGCAGCTCCACCGATCTTTCCCCCAGTGCACCAGCTGGGGACGTGTTTGGTTGCTGAAGTGGGTCCAGCCTGAGCATTAGTACGTCAGGTCGCTCAACTCCTGACGACCTCACACATTGTCCTTGGGTCACTCGGTTCCAGAGTCGGCGCTAAGTCCCACAGACCAAAGAACCGCGCTTCCTCCTTTCCCGAGCTTATCGACCTGGTGGTAATTCCCAGCATTACGCCCGGTATTGTCCCATCCAGTCCGTTCGCAAGACTAGGCCTAGTCGTGTAGCTGCTGTGAGGCAGCCCACTGAGCAATGTAGGCATCCAGGGAGCTCATCGCCCATGGTGCCCCCACAAAGGTCCTCGGGATTAACCAAGAGACGGGAGCTGCTGATCTCCCCAATCTCCCACCGCCACGCCACGACGGCCGCTGCTCCCGTTGTGGGCCGGGACATTTGAGCTTTAGTACAACAGGGCGCTCGTCTCCTGTTGACCCCACTTATGGTCCGCGAGTCCATCGGACTTGGAAGGGAGGACTGACTAGCAGATCCTCCGACCTTTTCGCCACTACGCCACCGAGGGGAAGCGATTTGCTGCTGAACTGGGCGCAGCACGAGCTATGTAGTGCATCAGGTCGCTCGAGTCCTGACGACCTCACAAATGGCCCGCGGGTCCGGTCTGGACCTAGCCGGGGGTAGTGCAAGCAAACCACCGACCGTTCCCCTATCCGCCGCCCGGGAACACGCCCTGTTGCTGTTGTGAGCACAGCTGGGGCCCGATAAACGGACCCCCAGGGAGAGACTTCCTACAGAGACTTCCGCCAGAGACTTCCTACAGAGACTTCCGCCAGAGACTTCAGCCAGACTTCCGCCAGAGACTTCCGCCAGAGACTTCCTACAGAGACATCCTACAGAGACTTCCTACAGAGACTTCCTACAGAGACTTCCTACAGAGACTTCCTACAGAGACTTCCTACAGAGACTTCCTACAGAGACTTCCTACAGAGACTTCCTACAGAGACTTCCTACAGAGACTTCCTACAGAGACTTCCTACAGAGACTTCCTACAGAGACTTCCTACAGAGACTTCCTACAGAGACTTCCTACAGAGACTTCCTACAGAGACTTCCTACAGAGACTTCCTACAGAGACTTCCTACAGAGACATCCTACAGAGACTTCCTACAGAGACTTCCTACAGAGACTTCCTACAGAGACTTCCTACAGAGACTTCCTACAGAGACTTCCTACAGAGACTTCCTACAGAGACTTCCTACAGAGACTTCCTACAGAGACTTCCTACAGACACTTCCTACAGACACTTCCTACAGACACTTCCTACAGACACTTCCTACAGACACTTCCTACAGACACTTCCTACAGACACTTCCTACAGACACTTCCTACAGAAACTTCCAACAGACACTTCCTACAGTGAATTCCGCCAAGACTTCCGCCAGAGAATTCCGCCAGAGACTTCCGCCAGAGATTTCCGCCAACAGACACTTCCTACACACACTTCCGCCAAGACTTCCGCCAGAGACTTCCTACAGAGACTTCCTACAGAGACTTCCTACAGAGAATTCCTACAGAGACTTCCGCCAGAGACTTCCTACAGAGACTTCCGCCAGTGACTTCCGCCAGAGAATTCCTACAGAGACTTCCGCCAGTGACTTCCTACAGAGACTTCCGCCAGAGACTTCCTACAGAGACTTCCTACAGAGACTTCCTACAGAGAATTCCGCCAGAGACTTCAGCCAGAGACTTCCGCCAGAGACTTTCGCCAGAGACTTCCGCCAGAGACTTCCGCCAGAGACTTCCTACAGGGACTTCCTACAGGGACTTCCTACAGAGACTTCCGCCAGAGACTTCCGCCAGAATTTTATACTTTGACGCTTCGAAACGTTCACGTTTTGACGCTTTGACACTTTCACGCTTTGAAACTTTAACGCTTTGACACTTTCACGCTTTGACACTTTCGAGCTTTGACACTTACACGCTTTGACACTTACACGCTTTCACACTTTCACGCTTTCACACTTTAACGCTTTCACACTTTCACACTTTGGCTCTTTTACACTTTTTCACTTTGACACTTTCACACTTTCACATTTTCACACTTTCACACTTTGACACTTTCACACTTTGACACTTGTACACTTGACACATTCCACTTTCATTTTTTGACATTTTGACACTTTCACACTTTCATACTTTGACACCTTCATACTTTGACACCTTCACACTTTGACACCTACACACTTTGACACCTTCACACTTTGACACCTTCACACTTTGACACCTTCACACTTTGACACCTTCACACTTTGACACCTTCACACTTTTGACACCTTCACACTTTGACACTGTCACACTTTGACACTTACCACTTTCACATTTTGACACTTTTACACTTAGACACCTTCACACTTTACCACTTTCACACTTTCACACTTTGACACTTTCCCACTTTCACACTTTGACACTTTCACACTTTCACACTTTCACACTTTGACACCTTCACACTTTGACACTTTCTCACTTTGACTCTTTCACACTTTGACACTTTCACACTTTGACACTTTCACACTTTGAGACCTTCACACTTTGATACTTTCACACTGAGCCACCTTGACACTTTCACACTTTCACACATTCAACTTTCACACACTCACACTTTGACACTTTGACACTTTGACACATTCACACTTGACACTTTACACTTTCAAATTTTGACACTTTAACACTTTGACACCATCGCACTTAGACACTTTTACACTTTGACACTGTGAGACTTTGACACTTCACATTTTCCACTTTCACATTTTGACACTTTCACACTTTGACACCTTTACACTTTGACACTTTGACACTTTCACACTTTGACACTTTGACACTTTCACACTGTCACACTTTGACACTTCACACTTTCACACTGTCACACTTTGACACTTCACACTTTCCACTTTCACATTTTGACACTTTCACACTTTGACACCTTCACATTTTGACACTTTGACACTTCACTCTTTCCACTTTCACATTTTGACACTTTCACACTTTGACACCTTCACACTTTAACACTTTCACACTTTCACACTGTCACACTTTGACACTTCACCCTTTCCACTTTCATATTTTGACACTTTCACACTTTGGCACATTCACACTTTGACACTTTGGCACTTTCACATTTTCACACTTTCACACTGTCACACGTTGAGACTTTCACACGTTGACACTTTCACACTTTGATACTTTCACACTTTGACACTTTCACACTTTGACACTTTCACACTTTGACACTTTGACACTTTCACACTTTGACACTTTCACAAATGACACTTTCCACTTTCGCATTTTGACACTTTCAAACTTTGACAACTTCACACTTTGTCACTTGCACACTTTGACACTTTCACGCTTTCACACTGTCACACTTTGACACTTTGACACTTTCACACTTTGAAGCTTTGACACTTTGACGCTTTGACACTTAGACACTTTGACACTTTGGCACTTTGACACTTTGACACTTTCGCACTTTGACACTTTCGCACTTTGACACTTTCGCACTTTGACACTTTCGCACTTTGACACTAGCACAGTTTGACACTTTCACAATTTGACAATTTCACAATTTGACACTTTCACAATTTGACACTTTCACATTTTGACACTTTCACATTTTTACACCTTGACACTTTCACCCTTTCACGCTTTGACATTTTCAGGCTATGACATATTCACGCATTGACAGTTTCACGCTTTCACGCTTTGACATTTTCACGCTTTGACACTTTCACGCTTTCACACTTTGACACGTTCACACTTTGTCACTTGGACACTTTCACATTTTCACACTTTGACACTTTGACACTTTGACACTTTCACACTTTGACACTTTCAAACTTTGACACTTTCACACTTTGACACTTTTACACTTGACACTTTCCACTTTCATTTTTTTGACATTTTTACGTCTGACAGTTTCACACTTTGACACCTTCACTCTTTGACACGTTGACACTTTGACACTTTCACACTTTCACACTGTCACACTTTGACACCTTCACACTTTCACACTTTCACATTTTGACACTTTCACACTTTGACACTTTCACATCTTTGACACTTTCACACTTAGACACTTTCACACTTTGACACTTTCACACGTTGACACATTCCACTTTCACATTTTGACACTTTCACAATTTCACACTTTCACACTTTCACACTTTGACACCTTCACACATGACACTTTCACACTTTGACACCTTGACACTTTACACTTTCACATTTGACACTTTCACACTTAGACACCTTCACACTTTGACACTTTCGAACACTTTGACACTTTCACACTTTCAAACTGTTGACACTTTCACACTTTGTCACTTCACACTTGACAAAATTTGACACTTTCACACTTTGACACCTTCACACTTTGACACCTTCACACTTTGACACTTTCACACTTTGACACTTTCACACTTTGACACTTTCACACTTTGACACTTTCACACTTTGACACTTTCACACTTTGACACCTTCACACTTTGACACCTTCACACTTTCACACATTCACATCTTCACACACTCACACTTTCACACTTTGACATTTTGACACTTTCACACTTGACTCTTTCCACTTTCACACTTTGACACTTTCACACTTTGACACCTTCACACTTTGACACTTTCACACTTTGACACTTTCACACTTTGACACTTTCACACTTTGACACTTTCACACTTTGACACTTTCACACTTTGACACCTTCACACTTTGACACTTTGACACTTTGACACTTTCACACTTTCACACTTTCACACTTTCACACTTTGACACTTTCACACTTTCCACTTTCACACTTTGACACTTCACACTTTGACAATTTCACACATTGACCGTTTCCACACTTTGACACTTTCACACTTTCACACTTTCACAGTTTCACACTTTGACACTTGACACTTTACACTTTCACATTTTGACAATTTCACACTTTGACACCTTCACACTTTGACACTTTGACACTTCACACTTTGTCCACTTTCACACTTTGACACTTTTACACTTTGACACCTTCACACTTTAACACTTTCACACTTTGACACTTTCACACTTTCACACTGTGCACTTCACACTTTGACACTTCACTCTTTCCCACTTTCACATTTTGACATTTTCACATTTTGACACCTTCACACTTTGACACTTTGACACTTTCAACACTTTCACACTGTCACACGTTGACACTTACACACTTTGACACTTTCACACTTTCACACTTTGACACTTTCACACTTTGACACTTTCACACTTTGACACTTTCACACTTTGACACTTTCACACTTTCACACTTTCACACTTTGACACTTTCACACTTTGACACATTCACACTTTGACACTTTCACACTTTGACACTTTCACACTTTGACACTTTCACACTTTGACACTTTCACACTTTGACACATTCACACTTTGACACTTTCACAATTTGACACTTTCACACTTTGAAAATTTCACACTTTGACACTTTGACCCTTTGACACTTTCACACTTTGACACTTTCACACTTTGACACTTTCACACTTTGACACTTTCACACTTTGACACTTTCACACTTTGACACTTTCACACTTTCACACTTTGACACTTTCACACTTTGACACCTTCACACTTTGACACTTTCACACTTTGACACATTCACATTTTGACTCTTTCACAATTTTCACAAATTCACACTTTGACACTTTGATTACTTTGGCACTTCGCTCTTTGCACATTTCACACTTTGACACTTTCACACTTTGACACTTTCACATTTCACTTTGACACTTTCACACTTTTCACACTTTGACACTTTCACACTTTGACACTATTCACGCATTGACAGTTTCACACTCTCACACTTTGACACTTTCACACTTTGACACTTTTCACGCTTTGACACCTTTCACATTTGACACTTACACGCTTTGACACATTTCACACTTTCACACTTCACACTTGACACTTTCACACTTTTCACACTTTGACACTTTGACAATTTGACACTTTTACCCTTTGACACTTGCCACTTTCACACTTTGACACTTTCACACTTGACACTTCCACTTTCACACTTTGACACTTTCACACTTTGACACCTTCACACTTTGAAACTTTGACACTTGACACTTTCAACTTTCACACTTGGACACTTTCACACTTTGACACCTTCACACTTTGACACTTACACACTTTGACACTTTCACACTTTCGACACCTCACACTTTGACACTTTTACACTTCACACTTTCACACTTTGACACTTTGCACACCTTCACACTTTCACACGTTAACACTTTGACACTTCACCCTTAGACACTTCACACATTGACACTTTCACACTTTGACATTTTCACACTTTACAACTTGTCACACTTTGACACATTTCACACTTTCACACTTTCACACTTTGACACCTTTCACACTTTGACACTTTCACACTTTGACACTTTCACACTTTGACATTTTCACACCTTGACACTTTCACACTTTCACACTCTTGACACCTTCACACTTTGACACCTTCACAACTTTGACACCTGACACTTTCACATTTCACACTTTCACACTTTCGACACACTCACACTTTGACACTTTCCCACTTTCACACATTTGACACATTCACACTTATCCCACTTCACACTTTGACACTTTCACACTTTGACACTTTCACACTTTGACA
The DNA here is from genome assembly GCA_030220185.1 of Diploptera punctata. Lineage (NCBI taxonomy): Eukaryota > Metazoa > Arthropoda > Insecta > Blattodea > Blaberidae > Diploptera > Diploptera punctata. The sequence goes on from JASPKZ010008791.1 coordinate 44,699, forward strand.
CTGTCACACTTTGACAATTCACACTTTCACACTTTGCACACTTTGACACTTTCCACTTGGACACCTTCACACTTTGACACTTTCAACACTTTGACACTTTCACACTTTGACACTTTCACACTTTCACACTTTGACACTTTCACACTTTGACACCTTCACACTTTGACCACATTCACAATTGACACTTCACACTTTGACACTTTCACACTTTGACACATTCACACTTTACCATCACTTTCACACTTTCACACTTTGACACTTTGAACACTTTCACACTTTGACACTTTCACACTTTCCACACTTTGACACTTTAACACTTTGACACTTCACACTTTGACACTTTCACACTTTGACACTTTCACACGTTACACACAATTGACACTTTCACACTTTGACACTTCAACACTTGGACCCCTTCACCAAACTTGACCACTTTCAAACACTTTGACACTTTCACAACTTTGACACTTTCAACACTTTGACCACTTGCACACTTTGAGACACATTCACACTTTGACACATTCACACTTTGACACGTTCACACTTGACAAATTCACACTTTGACACTTGTGACCCTTTGGCACTTTGACGCTTTGACACTTTTGCCACTTTTGACACTTTGACCACTACTTTCACACTTTTACACTTTGAACACTTTCACAATTGACACTTGTCACACTTTTACATTTTGACACTTTGACACTTTCACACTTTTGACAACTTCACACTTTGCACACTTCACACTTTGCAACTTTCACCCTTTGACATTCTCAACTTTCACACATTTTCACTCTTTCACACTGTCACAATTTCACACTTTACGCTTTGACACTTTGACACTTTCGACATTTTGACACTTTCACTTTTTCACAATTTGACACTTTCACTTTTCACACTTTCACACTTTGACACTTTGACACTTTAACACTTTGACACTTTTATACTTTGACAACTTGACATTTCAGACTTTTACATATTCACGCATTGACAGTTTCAACGCTCTCACACTTTCACATTTTGACACTTTGACATTTTCACACTTTCACCTTTGACACTTTCACACTTTACACATTTCACACTTGACACTTTCACACTTTGACACTTTCACACTTTCACACATTTCACACTTTGACACTTTCACACTTTGACACTTTCACACTTTCACACTTTCACACTTTGACACTTTCACACTTTGACACTTTCACACTTTGACACTTTCACACTTTGACACTTTCACACTTTGACACTTTCAAACTTTGACACTTTCACACTTTGAACTTTGACACTTTCACACTTGACACCTTCACACTTTACACTTTGACACCTTTGACACTTCACACTTTGACACTTCACACTTTGACACTTTCACACTTTGACACCTTCACACTTTGACACCTTCACACTTTGACACTTTGACACTTTCACACTTTGACACCTTCACACTTTGACACCTTCACACTTTGACACTTTCACACTTTGACACTTTCACACTTACACATTTGACACTTTCACACTTTGACACTTTCACACTTTGACACTTTCACACTTTGACACTTTCACACTTTCACACTTTGACACTTTCACACTTTGACACCTTCACACTTTGACACTTTCACACTTTCACATTGACACTTCACACTTTCACACTTTCACACTTTGACACTTTCACACTTTCACACTTTGACACTTTGACACCTTCACACTTTGACACTTTCACACTTTCACACTTTGACACTTTCACACTTTGACACTTCACACTTTGACACTTTCACACTTTGACACTTCACACTTTGACACTTTCACACTTTGACACTTTGACACTTTCACACTTTGACACTTTCACACTTTGACACTTTCACACTTTGACACTTTCACACTTTGACACTTTCACACTTTCACACTTTCACACTTTGACACTTTCACACTTTGACACATTCACACTTTAACACTTTCACACTTTCACACTTTCACATTTCACACTTTGACACTTTCACACTTACAAATCACACTTTGACACTTTCACACTTTCCACTTTCACATTTGACACTTTCACACTTTGACACCTTCACTTTGACACTTTGACACTTCACACTTTCACACTTCACACTTTGACACTTTCACACTTTGCAACTTTCACACTTTCACACTTTCACACTTTCACACTTTCACACTCTTCACTTCACACTTTGACACTTCACTCTTTCACCCTTTCACATTTTGACACTTTCACACTTTGACACTTTCACACTTTGACACTTTACACTTTCACTTGACACTTTCACAACTTTCACACTTTCACAATTGACACTTTCACACGTTGACACTTTCACCCTTTGACACTTTGACACATTGACACTTTGACACTTTGACACTTTACACTTTGACACTTTGACTCTTTCACACTTTGACACTTTCACACTTTGACACTTTTACACTTGACACTTTCCACTTTCATTTTTTTGACACTTTCGCGTCTGACACCTTCACTCTTGACACTTTCACACTTTGACACTTGACACTTTGACACTTTCCACTGTCACACTTTCACACTTTGACACGTTCACACTTTCACACTTTCACACTTTGACACTTGCACACTTTGACCCTTCACACTTGAGCACTCTCACACTTTGACACTTTGACACTTTGACACTTTCATCACTTTGACACTTTGACACTTTCACACTTTGACACTTTCATACTTTGACACTTTCACACTTTGACACTTCACACTTTCACACCTTCACATTTGACACTTCACACTTTGACAACACTTTCACACTTTCACACTTTCAAACTTTGACACTTTCACACTTTCGACACTTTCACACTTTCACACTTTCAAACTTTCACACTTTCACACTTTGAAACTTTCACACTTTCACACTTTCAAACTTCACATCACTTTCACCATTTGACACCTTCACACTTTACATTTTCACACTTTGACACTTTTACACTTTGACACTTTCACAGTTTGACTTTCACCTTCACACTTTGACACCTTCACACTTTGACACTTTCACACTTTGACACTTTGACACTTTGACACTTTCACACTTTCACACATTCACACTTTGACACTTTCACACTTTGACACTTTGAAACTTTGACACTTTCATACTTTGACACTTTGACACTTTCATACTTTGACACTTTGATACTTTGACACTTTGACACTTTCACACTTGACACTTTCCACTTTCACATTTTGACACTTTCACACATTGACACCTTCACACTTTGACACCTTCACATTTTGACACCTTCACACTTTGACACTTTGACATTTTCACATTTTGACACTTTCACACTTTGACACTTTCACACTTTGACACTTTTACACTTTGACACTGTGACACTTTGATTTTGACACTTCACACTTTCCAATTTCAAATTTTGACACCTTAACACTTTGACACCTTAACACTTTGACACTTTGACACTTTGACACTTTGATACCTTGACACTTTCACACATTCACACTTTCAAACTCTCACAATTTCACACTTTGTCACTTTGACACATTCACACTTGACACTTTTCACTTTCACATTTTGACACTTTCACACATTGACACCTTCACACTTTGACACCTTCACATTTTGACACCTTCACACTTTGACACTTTGACACTTTCACACTTTGACACTTTCACACTTTGACACTTTGACACTTTCACACTTTGACACTTTGACACTTTCACACTTTGACACTTTCACACTTTGACGCATTCACACTTTGACACTTTGGCACTTTCACACTTTCACACTGTCACACGTTGACACTTTCACACTTTGACACTTTCACACTTTGACACTTTCACACTTTGACACCTTCACATTTTGACACTTTCACATTTTGACACTTTGACACTTCACACTTTCCACTTTCACATTTTGACACTTTCACACTTTGACACCTTCACAATTTAACACTTTTACATTTTGACACTTTCACACTTTCACACTGTCACACTTTCACACTTTGACACTTCACTCTTTCCACTTTCATATTTTGACACTTTCACACTTTGACGCATTCACACTTTGACACTTTGGCACTTTCACACTTTCAGACTGTCACACGTTGACACTTTCACACTTTGACACTTTCACACTTTGACACTTTCACAGTTTGACACTTTCACACTTTGACACCTTCACACTTTCACACTTTGACAATTTTACACTTTCCACTTTGACACTTTGACATTTTGACACTTTGACACTTTGACTCTTTGACACTTTGACTCTTTGACACTTTGACTCTTTGACTCTTTGACACTTTGACTCTTTGACTCTTTGACACTTTGACTCTTTGACACATTGACTCTTTGACACTTTGACTCTTTGACACTTTGACTCTTTGACACTTTGACTCTTTGACACTTTGACTCTTTGACACTTTCACTCTTTGACACTTTCACTATTTGACACTTCGACTCTTTGACACTTCGGCACTTTGATACTTTCACACTTTCTGAGTTCGAGAGTCAGCAAGATGGTGGAAACAAGTAATAACGAAAACAAGAGGACTGGACGTTGTGGAGTGGCAGGATAAAGACGAATCGAGAAGGAAAATAAAAGTTTATTGAGATGAAGATATGTAAATATTAAAAATCTCTAAATATATAAATGATAATTATTACTTTAAGTTGTTTGTAAAATCAGTCATTAACTAACATATTTCGTGAAACACCTAATTTAAAGTCCTGGCATCAATTATGTGGAGTCACATATTCGTATATACTTATAATTTTTAATCTTACGCAAGTGGATGAATTGATAGCCAAATACTGACTTACAGATTTTTGCCGATTTTTTCACATTGTAGATCACTGTGCAGTTCTTGTATCTTTCTTTTCTCTCGCCTTCCCTAGAATAAGAATCAATTATTAGTAGTTTTTTTAATATATCAGGTGTTGAAGAATAGCTTACATAACAACATATGTGTCTACCTTTCTGTTTGAAATTGTCACAACAAATCTTGCAAACTGTTTGATTAAAAAAATTGTGTTTATAACAAGACATATTAAGAAATACAGCATATACAATTAATGTAAACTTTGCAAAAAAAATGAGCGGCTTCAAAAGGCAGAGTCCCTGTTATGACCCAATGCGCATGTAGAAGAGATAAGACTGTTTTTCACGAGGTAACGCATTGTTAATGTTTTAATGTTTTAACACTAGAACGCCCAATCGGGTCAAATTGACCCAACTGAGAAATGGAAAGCATATTTTTTGTACTAAAAATGCAGGTAGGACTACATTTTCCTAGGACTTTGCCTCAATTTAGGGGTTCTTCACTTTCACAAAAAATAAATATTATTTTCCTGTAATTTTTAAATATATTAAACAATTTACTCTTAACGCACATACCGGGTCATTTTGACCCATATTATATAAAAGTTTAAATTATGCTGTTGGTATTTTTGAATGTTAATTACTATTTATTTTTCTGTTTACTCATTCAACAATGTGATTTGATGCAAAAGTTTGTCCAATTATTATTTGTTTTCAATTATTGACAACTGTAAAGATGAAACTCGACCTACCAATGAGCGTGTTTCTTATCATGTTGTGATGAATCTTATGGAGAAAAAGGGCAGAAACGTCACAATTGGCAAGTATTTCACATCCATGAACCTGGCTACAACGCCTGAAACCGTAAGTTTCTACAATGCAACCAAGTATGGTGTGGATATTGTAGATAAAATGGCCAGTCAATATACAGTAAAGGCCTCAAGCTGACAATGGTCTGTGCATACATTTTACAATATCCTAGACTTGGCAGTAATAAATGCAGTTGTAATATATAGATCAGTCACTGGCAAAAAAAATTACAAGAAAGAAATATATTCAGCAACTTGCAGAAGAACTTCGCCTCGAACACTTTAAACGTCAATCACATACGACTCAGGACTATGATCAACCAAAATGACGGAAGTGTGAAGTGAAACAGTTATGTAAAGACAATAAAAGTAATTCAAATGTTCTATTTGCAAGAAAATGGTGTGTGGTAAATGTACAAAAAAATTTTAATACACCTGCGCCAATTGTGTTTAGTGTTCTTACAACACTGATGCATTTCACAAGAATCTCACTTTTTCAGATTGTTATAAATACTCGTAATTATCAGTAGTTTTCATGTGAAATTTGTATTTTAAATTAAAACTTTTGTTAAAGTAGATAAAGTAAAATAATTCTAAACATTTGCTTTCCAAATATGTTGAATCAAATTTGATTTAATTTAATTTAATTTAATTTTAATATCTGTATATTATCCACCTTACCCATATGAATTATAAGTAGTTCTAACTCCGATATGTATATTTACAATAATGTATCCACAGTTTGCTTATATTTTAATATTTTCATAACATGGATCAAATTGACCCACTCTGGGCGTTGTATGTGAACCAAAACTCCGGGCGTACTAGTGTTAAATTCGTTGTATTGAGTTTTAATTGTCACAAATAGTTAGATATCAATGAACGAGACATATTTATAGATATTTACGAGTGTTCGACTTATACAATATTACTCAAATTTGACATTTCCAATAAAGTTCTACTCTCGTGCATTGTGTAAAAATAAACAAGACAACCAGGATTTAGATGACTATTATCCGTCGTGCAAGTAGCTCAGATCATTAAACCAATTACGAAAAATATGAAATATATATATGAGAGCCAGGGTTCAAATCCCTCGACAATGGTTTAGTGTTGTTTATTTGTATTTCCGCAAAATCCAAGCTATAAGATTTAATTCCTGCCACGTAATCTACATCCACTTTACACTATAATTAGGTAATAATGCTGCCATCATAAACTCTATTACACTATTTAGCAACCGGAATGAACTTGATTGTGTATGCGGTACCACGTTTTAGTAATAATGGTATAAATGTGTGTAATAAAAATTAATAAAGCTTCATATATGTATGTGTTTATTTATTACGTATTTGTGAGGAAAACAATTTATCCTTCGATTTAAGAATTTTGTGTATATAGATCAGGTCGAGCCTACTAATAACCCGTAGATGATGGATAACAATAATAATAATAATAATAATAATAATAACAATAATATCGGATTCCCAAAACTGTTCGTAATTATATACCAAGAGGACGAAGATCTCTGGGCCGTCCTATGAAACGCTGGAGGGAAAATTTTCTATAGGATCGTAATAGGCCTTGGCCTAATACTTGAACGGAAGGAGAAGTAGAAGAAGATAACAATAAAAATAATATATAATAATACTATTTATAAATATGTTTATAAATAAATAGTAATAATAATTACAAGACCGCGAAACATGCAAGAACAAAAAAAATTTATTTTGGTTGATGATACCTGTGAAAATAACAGAAACAATTCTGAAATAAGAAAGTTAAAAAGTAATAGTTCCAAATAGTTAGTCCGTTTTTTCTGTAAGAGTGGACACACAGAACATAATAGAAAGCATTGTAACAATTAAAAAATTTAACCTCATCGGGAACTGAACCTGTGACATCTTGCATACGAAACAAGCCATAAGGCACTGAGCTAAGCGTTCGTTGGCTTGCTGTACATAAATTAATGCTCTTCATTGGACGAAGGGAATCGAGTTGTAGCTGTACTGTGCAATTAGTTTACTAGTGTGAATCGCGCATTGAAACTTGTGAAATGTTGGAGAAAACGAGTCCGCTCATTCTTTTTCCTTTGCTAAGTGCACATAGAGGTGATAATGTGTTTGTTTTATAAGCACTGACTTTATATGTTGTGTAATATTTACAGACTTTTGTGTTGAGAGGAAATAATATATATACATTTTTCATTAATCTTATTTTGAGCGTATTTTCAAATTCTTAAAGTCTTACAGATCATATCTTTAACTTCATATCAATTTTTTTTAAATTAACTGGGTTCTTTCAGTTCAGAGAGTAAAATCTTATATGTTATGTAATATCACTTTCATTATATATTGATTGTAAATTAAAATAAAGAAATGAACGCATCTGTTTATCTTAACTGGTTATTACTGTATAAATATTAGATCGTGCAGTGTTTATTTTTAATAATTGTGCACAGAGAATTTAACTACTAGTCGCACAATTACTAATTAATTTATATTTGAAACTTATCTGTAGATTAGCGTGTTCGTTGCGTTTTGTAGGTCTCGGAAAGAAACAAAATACATCGCTCAGGACATGACTCTAAGTTTAACGCGCACTGTGGCTGTTACAGGCTAATATTTGCATAAGTTGTTAGGAAACTGAAACAACTGTTATGGGAACTGTTAACAGGTTGTTTCCTTAAGAACAATGATTATAGGTTAAGTCATGCTTCAATATCGTCCTCAAGGGAAGAGATCTTTGGGATGTCCTAGAATATATATGGCGAGAATGCTTCACTGAAACCATTACAGGCTTTGAGCCTTCAACTTGTGTGGAAGAAGAAAATGATGTAAATATATATACAGATACTTGCTTTCAGCTAGTAGTTGGAGGTAATGTTGGAGTCCCTGTATAACAAACTATCTCACTGTCGCTATCGAACCCGTAGGTTCATATCTGCGCGGATATAATCTCTCCATACATCCCTGTCCTGAGCTAATATTTTCCAAATATTTCCTGTATAATCGACTTCCCTCAAATCATAGTTAATATTATTCTCGCACCTCATTCTTGGTCTACCAACTGGACTTTTTCCCTCTGATTTTCTTACAAGAAGCTTCCGTGCACATTATTCATTTCCCATTCGTGCCACATGTCCTGCCCTTCGCTTGACTGCTCTTATTATATCTGACTTATCAGAAAGACCATACAATTCACTGTTATGAAGTCTCATCTATTCGCCTGCCTGTTCATCTCTCTTTGATTCAAAAATTTTCCTGAGAACTTTTCCTCAAATACACGTAATGTCGTTTTCTCCCTTAAAGTAAGAGTCCATTTTTTCGCGTTCATATAATATAGAAACAAAAACTTGGGGGGGGGGATTGATCACGCTTTTGCAATACGTCACATTGTACCAAAAATGTCAAGGAAAAAAAAACAAGTTGCAGCGTTTCAAATCATAACTGTTCATGACCTCCTTGCTACCGACTTAACATCTTGCCATCACCTAGTTGTGTTTTGTGTTGTGATAGCGACAGTGTCATGAACTAGGACATTATGGAACTAAGTACTGCTTTGAAAACCTCCAATTTAATCTGATGGCTAATTATATTGGAAAGTTTAGCGAAAAAAGACTTTGCCCTCAAAGTCAGGACGTTAAATTATTTACATTTATAAGGTTACTGTGACACTGAATACAGTGTGTTGTGCAATAAAAGTTGTAAAGATTTATTTGACCAATAATCTCGATTTATGTTAAAGATAAAATCTGTAATATTAAGAACGGCATATTTTATTATCTTCTAAATATTATTATCGTATAACAATATTTACACTATTCTTAACTGGAGTAACATTATAAGAAACTTCGTTTATCAGTCATATTGTTTTTTTGCGGATTGTGCTATAGAGATTTGAAGTGCTGCAAATTGACAATCTTTCTGCAGGTGAGAATGAAGCATTTCATCAAGTTTTCTTCTTGCACTTGGATTGAGATGCTCTCTAAATTGGCGAATAAAACAGACATTAACTATTTCTTGAGAGTCCTGCTAGTGTTCACCACAGTGTCTTGCACGTATCTTGTATAATCATCCAATAAACACTAGAACATAATAGTACACAGTTGTAAGCGAATAAAAATACTAGAAAACATTACAAAGTCATCTGCGCTATAATCCCAGAAATTACGTAACAAACTAACTGAAAGAAAGTTAATGTGTTTCATAATCATTTGGTAAATATGTAGTAGGTACCCCTTTTGAACCAGTTCAATTCGGTGAACTATAACATAAAAATTATTTGTTATTCTAGTGACGATTCTTATGAACGATCAAGTTGTAATAAACAGCATTTTCTCGAGATGAAGCCATCTTAAAAACTAACAGACTAAAATTCAGCCTGACTAATAATGTATGCTACATAAAAAAATGACAAATACCAAGCTAGTGTGAGTAATTTTTTCCCGCGCCGTAGCCGAGAGGGTAAGGTAGGATGCCTTGGAGCGAAGCTACGTGAGTTGCGCTGGTTTTTCTCATGGAATTTCGGGCAGTACGGGACCGGTGCAAACCCAGCATCGTGAGTCATTTGGTTGGCTACTATAAATAGCAGCTCCAGTTTGACAAAACCAGTTGTAACAGCTGGAAGACCCAACACGCTTATTATATGTCACCTCTACACTGACTGGATGATTGTCTACATATGTGATGAACACAGGTGGATGTGAGGTCAGCATTCGGCTGGTAAGCCAAGGACCTTCTAGGCCTGTCGCGTCATGGAGTTGAGTTATAATGAGTCATTGTTGTTAACTTTTAAACAAAATACCGATCTGTTTAAATTTGAACCAAATCTAAGCATATTACGTGTAAATAGTAAGAGGAACGGAGTTGCTGGTCATCCTGATATCGTTAATTAAAATCAGCTTGGGGTTCTATGTGAAATGATGTAACTAACTCTCTGGCACCATCGAATCCGTAGATTCAAGGCCGCGCGAAATGAAGCCATGACTTTCATAAGTGCACAAGTCCAGTCAAGCATGTTTTGAGAAAATCAATAAAAACTTAATAACTTTTGAAAATGGTGGCTAACATTTTGATTTGTATAATACACAAACTTTGACGTATTGTGTTTGTTATAATTATTCAGAAATTAAGTTACCTGTAGTGTTGTGTTCTAATTTTATTAATGAATTTGTTGGACTTGTGCTGTTATGAAACTCATTAGTCTGTACGATTAGATTCAGATGATTGTAATATGAAATTGATAATGGAATCAAATCTTTTAAGGTGCTAGAAATAATGACAATGTTTGATACTAGTAATATGTGAACATTTATCTACTTTTTATTTATAATATATTAAGAAAAAACGACTTTACTCTAATTTACTTATTCTAATCTGAATTTCACACCTCACGTCCTGATTCATAAGCGTTAGGAATCTGCTCTTTTCCATATTTATCACACAGTGATTGAAAATACGGTTGCTTTTCTGGAAGATCTGATGCAAGGTATTTGGAAACGTCCTAGGTTTTTGCAGATTTCAGAGAAAGTTCTTTATCATAAGCATTCTTCGGTGCGGTTTCAGTAACTCTGAATTTCCTTTCATTATGAATGTTTCTGTCATTAAACTACTGGAGTAATAATGTTCGATCTGTATTCAATAATCTTATATGTAGTCACTTTCCACATCTCTTGTTTTTTAGCCACTGCAATAGGTTCCTTAATCTTGCTGAACGCCATCTAATAGTCCTTGACCATGGGTTGTTGGACATCACATTCTTTAATATTTTTGGAGGAATTCCTTATTATTTCTCAGCAGTGTATATGACATCTTGCTTTCGTTTAAGCAGCTCAATTTTAGAGAAATCCCTGTCACATGCCATATATGAGTGCCCTTTAGTCGGGTAAACATGACGAATGTAGACGTTCTGTCAAATGATTAAGATATTTAATCAGTGTGTTGTTTCTATTCTGTGCTGTACAAACATAAGTAAATATGTACAGGTTTCTTATTTATACGTCCAGTCTGGGCCTGTTATTCTTTCTGGTATTTCGTTTCCTACAGAATCTAACATACGTTCGCCACACGTGATTTTTTGTTTGTGTACGTTTCTCTTCTATGCATTTGGTCGAGGTTTCTTCTTGGGAACAGGTACATCATCATCTGACGATCGATCCATTTCTGAATTAAAATTTAATTGAGGACAGACCAGAATAATTATCTTTTCGACGAACCTTATAAGAGCGCGAATCACTGGTCAGCTGGTGACTGCTGACAAAGGCAAATGGCAAGGCGCTGCGGAAATCGTTGTGCTGTTATGATGCGCTGTCATGCTGCGCACACAATGCCTGTCTGAGTTTCATAACAACACATGTTCCTGGACTTATGTAAGAATGAAACTCACCAACTCAGTAACAAGTGGAAAAATCCAAAACTTATATTGTTTTTAATGTCATTCAATAGAGTTTAGTGAGATGAATGTAACGATATATAGAACTCATACAGTGCCAAAAAGTGGACTTGTGCACTTATGAAAGTCATACATTTAATAGAAACTCTCCACATATCCACATACACAACTACTTTTTTCAGTCATATGTAATTTTCCTCACAAAAATAGTGGTTAATATTATTCTCCCACCTCATTCTTGACAATAACTACTGTACCCTCTATTTCTTATTTTCTGTATACAGTTTCCAATTCCCTCTCATATTCCCCATCCGTTCTACAAGCCATACCCTTTGCAATTTATGAGATTTAACTGTTCTTAATACATCGGCTTCCGACGAGGGTCATTTAGCTCTCTGTTATTAAGTCATCTCCAATCACCAGTCTGTTTGTCTCTCTCTGATCCAAAATGTTTCATACAAACTTTATTCTGTAGTACTTGTAACGTTATCTCCTCTCTGAAAGTAAGAGTGTAAGAGAAGGTTTGGTATCCATATAATGTTATTGGTAGAATAATTGCTGTATGAATTTGCATTTTAATGTTTTTTAGAGAAGTTGGACGGCTACGGGGTGACCCTGTAATACGTAGAGATTATCACCTACATAGATTCGAGTAAAGAAAGAAAAACATAGAAATTACGTGAGAGGTATGTCAAGTAATATTTATTTATTATTATTGGACATATATAGATCCTATTTCCCTGCAGGTATATTAGGCTTATAATTTGTGACAAAATTGTGGTACTTTATATAATTTGATCTAAATCTAAGGTTTTTTATTATTCTTATTTAAGAACATACTTTCTGCAACTATCCACAAGATCACAGTTGTTGGTGAATCTTAAGGAATCATCTTTACAGAACGTCTCATTCACACGTCTACAATTGCTTGTGTATTTCATTATCTCAATGTTTTGTTATATTCACATGAACTTGTTTTCATTTCTGGTATTTTCAAGTTGGAAGAAGATTAATAAAATATTTAAAAAACTGATATATATATATATATATATATATATATATATATATATATATATATACTTACTGGCATTATCGAACCCGTAGGTTCATGGCCGCGTGGACATGATCTCTCCATGCATCCCTATCCTGTGCTAATGCTTTCCAATAATTTCCTGTGTAATCTACTTCCCTCAAATCATAGTTAATGTTATTCTCCCACCTCATTCCTGGTCTACCAACTGGGCGTTTTCCCTCTGGCTTTCTTACAAGAAGCTTCCATGTAAGTCTTTCATTCCCCATACGTGCAACATGTCCTGCCCATCGCAGTCTATGAGACTTAACTGTTCTTATTATATCTGGCTTCCCATAAAGACCATGTAGTTCATTATTATGAAGTCTTCTCCATTCACCTGTCTGTTCACCTCTCTTTGGTCCAAACATTTTCCTAAGTACTTTATTCTCAAATACCTGTAATCTCCTTTCCTCCCTAAAAGTAGTAGTAGTAGGACTTTACTAGACAAAAAGTAAGATATTTACAATATTATTTACAAATATGGGTCGCACGGGCAGTAAGCCGTACGTGCTGTTGACAGTCCGTTACAATAAAGTAATAATTAGTACTAGTGTAAAGAAAAATAAACAACAAAAATCAATAACATTACAATTACATAAAGAAAACACAATAATATTACAATTAAGTAATAACACAATAGCATTATACACTAAAAAACAATAACATTACAATTACATAAAGAGAACACAATAATATTACAATTAAATAATAACACAATAGCATTATACACTAATTAATTTATATATAATTATTAAGAAATTAATGGTATTGCATTTTGATATCACATATTTATTCATGAATGAGTGTTGTTCTTATTTTCCGCGTTTTGTCCAGAAATTTACCTAAGTTTACCCAATTTTGTGGGTTTACCAATAACTCGTAGCATGCCAATCATTCCCGATTTGAATTTAGAAATCTTCCCGGTAATAACTGACGTCTTAAATATTCTAAATCATTACATTTTCCAAATATATGTATCTCATCTTCAAAGTTCCCGCACATTGGACATATTCGTATATCGTGATCGTCGCTAATTTTCAGACGTTTCCATGCCCCTAGCCTAAACCAAGCAAGCCCTGATCTCTCTTTAAATCCTAGGTTGAGTATATAGGATTCTTTTCCCCAGACGTGTTTTAGGTCTCTTTGTAAACACAGTGAGCGTTTTCCTGTACATTCGGCGAAAGTATCTTGTTGGTTTATATCTTAGTACCTCCTCCTTATTTTTATCCACACATTCTTGCGATTTTCAGTCCCTTTATCCCATATCCAGCCCATCCCAATCTTTTGGAGTTCTCTCCTAACCTCGTCTGCCCAAAATTTAACATCTATGTTTTTAATTTGGTGGTTCGTAACAAATTTCTCTAAGCATTGTTTGTTCACCTTGAATTACTCGCAACCAGTATTTGAGTACACGAATTTTACAGTTTATTTCGTCCTGGATTGACCCAAATTCATATAAAATTCCACAGTTAGAAACGGCCTTCCTAAGTCCTGTAATATATCTTAGAAAATGCATATATACCTTATTTAGTATTTCCGTTCTATGGATGGAAACCCCAAATTTCACTACCATAGTGCATTACTGGCCTGACCATCGCTCCATACATTTTTTCTAATGTGCTGACTGGAATATCAGGCACTCGAGCCAGAATACCGAGTACACTGTTAAGTTGTCCCCTCCCTTTAATTAATGCTATATCAATATGTTTTTTCCACTTCCCGTTCATTTTTAACGTCGTACCAAGATATTCAAAATGTTTCACGTTTTGAAGTACTTGATCTCTGTATTTCCATTCTTCTGCTCTACCATAAACAGTCCCTTAAAGTAAGAGTCCATGTTTCGCACCCATATAATATAACTGGTAGAATTATCGTTTCATATATTTTCAGTTTAACGTTCTTTTGAAAGTATCAAGGACATCAAGTGTCTCTGCAATGCATAATAGCACGCATTTCCAGAGTTGAGCCCATGTTTAATTTCTTTGTGCATCTCATTCCCATTTGTGATTATTGTTCCTAGGTATTTGAATTCACCCACTTCCTCCCAATTTCCCTCATTTGCCATTAGCTGTCCATTTCCATTAGATAATGTATTACTACGTGTGACCATATATTTAGTTTTATTGATATTTACTTCCAGTCGTAATTTTTTAGCGTTACTCAATAGCGTGTGCATGTTGTCCTTTAGTATCTCCTTGCTATCAGCCAATAGTACTACATCATCAGCATAAACTAAAAGCTTATTAATACCATAGATTTGTAAGCCTTGCTCATTCTCTAAAGATTTAATGGCATGCTCCAGTACAAAATTAAACAGTAGAAGAGATAGTGCATCTCCTTGCTTCAACCCATTCTGGATTTCAAAAGTGTCCGAAAACTGTTTGCCTACACGCACCATACTCTTTGTGCCATTTAGACACATTCGTATAAGTCTAACTAACTTTTTAGGAATTCCGAACTGCAGCAGGATTCTATATATCTTCTCCCTTTTAATTGAATCATATGCTTTTTTGAAGTCTACAAATAGTTGATGTACAGTACCATTATATTCCCATTTCTTTTCTAAAAATTATCTTATACTAAAAATCTGATCTGTTGTAGACCTGTTTCTTCTAAATGCACATTGATGATCTCCTAGAATGTCATCAATATAGGGAGTAAGTCTGCTTACTAATATATTTGTTAGAATTTTGTAGGAAGTTGAAAGTAATGAGATGCCCCTGTAGTTGTTGCAATCAGTTTTATCTCCTTTCTTATAAATTGGTACGATAATTGATTCTTTCCATTCATCTGGAAGAGCTTCTTTTTCCCAAATCATACTAAGAAACGAGCGTATTTTGTCCATCAATTTTTCTCCCTCTGATTTTATCAGTTCTGCTGGGATCTCATCTGAACCTGATGCTTTATACGTCTTCAATTTTTCAATCGCCATTTCAACCTCTAATGCACTTGGTTCTACTACTAGCATTTCTGCTGTCTGTAAATTATCTTCCTCAATATCCTGTTCTGTATGTACATTCAATAGCTGATTAAAATAACTTTTCCATATATTTAATATACTCCTGGAATCTGCAATCATATTCCCATTTTCATTCCGAATTATGTTTGTTCTAGCCTGAAACCCTTTCTTCTCTATACTAATTCCCTGATATTATTCTCTAATGTTCCTATTTTTTCCGTTCAATTCAAGATCATTAATCTTCTCTCTCAGATATTCCCTCTTTTTGCTCTTTAGTAACTTGGTTGTTTCCCGTGTAATACTACCCAATTGTTCTAAAATTACCTCATTTGGCTCGTGTAACCATTTCATTTTTGCTAGCTTTCTTTTCTTTACAACGTCGGCACATTCTTCATCAAACCATTTCTTGTTTTGCCTCTTTTTTAAACAACCAAAGCTTTGTGATGCTGACAATTTAATAGTATCTCTTATAGCCTCCCATTCTTTATTGATATCAGTTTCTTCTTCGTTTGCCACATTGTCATCGGAAGATTCCAGTACTTCAAATCTATTAGCAATGTTGATTTGGTATTCTTGCCCCATTTCATCATTTTTCAAGTTTTTTAATTCAAATTTTACAGAATCATCTTTAGCGTTTGTTCCTCTCATAAGCGATAGCCGATGTCTGATTTTCACCCTGACTAGATGATGATCTGAATTGCAGTCTGTCCCTCTAACTGATCTATCATCGATGATGCTACTGTGCCAGCGTTTGTCCACTAATACATGTTTTATCTGGTTCCGAGTTTCGCCATCCGGAGATGTCCAGGTGTATTTATGAATATCCTTATGCTGAAATGTTGTGCTCTTAACAATGCCATCCTTTGATGTGGCAAAGGTGACTACTCTAACCCCGTTGTCGTTATTATCTTCATGGAGACTGAATGTGCCTATTGTTGGTTTAAATATATCTTCCCGCCCCACTTTTGCATTAAAATCTCCTAAGATAATTTTCATATGATATCGTCAAAGGCTATCAAATAAGCATTCTAATTCTTCATAGAACTCATCCTTGGTCTTGTCATCTTTATATTCTGTATGTACATTTACAATTATAAAATCATGTCGTTTACCCTTTAGAATTATGTATGATACCCTATCACTAAGAAACTTAATATCTCGGATAGCGGATAGGATCCTCCTTCTGACTAAAAAACCCGTTCCAAATGCAGGACTTTTTTTTTTGCACCCCCGTTGTATAACGCAAAGCTTCCTGATTCCTGACTACCTTCTCCTGGCCACCTAACTTCCTGTAAAGCGACTATATCCAAGGTCGATTTGTCTAATTCCCGCGTTAATATCTCTAGTGCCCCGCTATTGTATAAAGTCCTAACATTCCATGTTGCTAGTAACTTGTCCCTGTGTTTGAGCCTTGGCATGGGTTCCCTGAAGTAGTCCCCGCCCGGAGATCTGAATGGGGGACTATTTTAATAGATTTAATTAAACACAATGTGTACATTTAGAGTTTTCACCAGTCTTTTGTAATTTTTATGAGATGCTGAGTTATGCTTTTGCATTTCATTAGGTGGTACGTGGAGCAAGCCTCGTCGCAAAGCTTACATCTGCAGTCCTCCTTGGGGTCATGGTATGGCGGATTCTGATATATTTTGCCGTGGAAACCATGCGCGGCGAAGCGTGTGTATAGGTGGCGAAGTTGAAAGTTCGGTCCTTTCCACACATCAGTTTTCATCGTTTCTGTGCCCATTATTTCCATCGGTATTGCATTGGCTTTGTTTTGTCTCTCTTTGGTGGCGTCTTTATATGCCTGGGTTTCTTGAAGATTGAAGCGAAGCTTGATGTCCTCAATGAAGTAGGGTTCATGTGCTATTCTGTAGGCGTAGCTGTTTCTTGTGTACTTTGAGAGTGACAAGGCCCTCTTGAGATATCTGAAACGGGGGACTATTTGACCTCCGGAAAATTTTACCCCAGTTGAACCCATTTCTTGACGGTTGTATTTTTACGGTGAAAGATCGTCACTCTTTCGACCAAGGTACTTTTTTCGTCTGGCTTATCACCTTCGACTAGTCCGCCATATATATATATATATATATGTAATTAACTACCTATGGATTCGATAGTGCCAGTGATAGTAAATATTTATTCTATTTCGCCTTTCCACTCAAGAAAATATCTAACCAAGCTTCCATCCTGGGCTAACATCTGAATATCGGAACTGCCATCAGTATCACAATGTCTACCACATTATTGAGATTACGTAGAAAATAGTACTTTGTAAATTGTTTTCCTTCTTTGTTTCCGGATGGTCAGCAATTTGTTTTTCTTGTTTTCATCTTCGATGTACCTAAGCTTCATTTGAAAACAAAGCTTATATAAAAAATGAGATGTTCAATTTTGCGCCTAGGAGTATAATACAAGAGATAACATATCGTTCTTGGGTCACCTGTGTAGTCTCTGCCTCATATGTAGCGGACTCGGATTCGATGTCCGATCGTGACAAGTTTCCTGATGAGAATATATCGGAGTCTCTCCTCACCTGTAAGATAAATATCGGTTAACTTTAAGGCCCAAATGATCACCGAACTTTATATGCTATCACAACATCCACATCATATACTTAATAATAATAATAATAATAATAATAATAATAATAATAATAATAATACACCATCCACAGTAATTCTGCCCGAGGACAGGTCTTTCACTGCAATCACAGCATTTTCATGCTATGCTTTGCAGTTTTACTAGGGAATTAGAGGTGTGGTAGTTTACCGTTGCTTTCCACAAATAATAATAATAATAATAATAATAATAATAATAATAATAATAATAATAATGCTTTATTTCAGCTCACAGAGTTAAGGCCATAAGCCCTTCTCTTCCACTCAACCAGCGAATAGTAAAATTGCACACAAAAATTGCATACATATTACAATTTTAAGATATCATTAAAATATAGACTAAACAAAATACAATGGTGATGTGATCTAATACTAGCTAATACCAACAAAAAAACATGGAATATAATAATATTAAAATAATACAAAATAAAGTAAGTAAAACTTTCTAGATGATAATTTACAAGCAGCTGAATATACTTGTTATCCAGTTAATGTTTTCATTGTGTGGAACTTAAGATATCAGTTATTATATATTACAGGCAGAGTTAAGCGAGTGTACCTCGTCTTCTGAGGCGAATGGGTTAAATAACAAGGGCTTTACCTCATCTCTCGACCGGACACGAGTAGAGTGTTTACATTTACCGGATATTAAAGGAGATACTTTTTTATCGTCATAGAACTCGAAATACCCTGTACAGCACTTTGTAACTTTCTAAAATACTCAAGAATACGTGGTTTTTAACTTCCCGGGTTTACCGATTTTTATGTAGGATCACTTTTTTAATCAGTTCCGATATATTTTAGCAACATTTAACATAAATCTCGTCAATGTAGGTATTTTTATTATTGAATTCATAAAAGTGACGAACTTATGTTACGGTTTTTAAAGAAGAATCCTACCTTGAAGAACTAGTAAAGTGCAGGGCTTTGGATTTCAGAGTCAAAACCAAGTACTTCACAGCACTGTTTTTTATGTGATTACCTTCCTTCTACAAAGGCATTCTACGTAACAAAGGAATGGAATCAGCCTCCAAACATATTAAGAAAAATTGAATATAATTAAGTATAATTGTTCTTAATATAGTGAAATGAAAGTAGGAATGGTTATGCATTCACTTTTTTTCGTTATACTCCCTTTTAAGTGTTTTCAAAAACCTTACCTTTTTTCGTACTATTTTAATAGTGTGTTTTCCTTCTAAACCCAGACTCTGTTCATAATTCATTTACCTTTCCATTAATACGCTTCTTGCAATACTATTACGGAATACAACTCCGTCTTAAACAAGCAGTATTACAGAACATACCGATATGGGATTTGTGAAATATTTATTCTCCAAACAAATTCGTTGCTATAGTTTATGTAGTGATTATTATCCAACAATTTGTTACTATAGATATCATAACAATCAGCTAGCGTTAATATTAGTCTTAGGAAAACAATAACATTAGGAGCCTTTAAGAGGAAACAATAACACTGGTCTAAAAAATCATTCTTTAATCATCAAAAGTACAAATATAAGTCTCTAGACCAGTTTTTCATGCTGATTACGAAAACACTGTTCAGTGTTTTCTAATACGTTCAGTTTTTACTATAAAGAAATTAGAGATAATTCCGGTAATGTGGGACCCTATTTTGAATTTGTTGTGTTTCTTCCTTTAATTAAGATTTTCGAATTTTGTTTAATTACAGTGATTATCATTAGTGTTGTAACTATGAAATAGAATTGCTATTTTATTCAAATATGAAAACTTATTAATCATTTATTAACTTTTTACGTTACAAGATAGGTCCACTTTAACCTCCATATTCGTATAAAATGGACCCAAGAGTCCACCTTAGCCTTTAGACTATTTTTAAGTTTATTTACTCCATTAATTTATAGAGACAGTCACAAAGTAACCTGAAAATATTTAATTAATAAGTGTTGATATGTATTTAATGTTTTGAAAAATTATTGTTGAATATAACATTCAGGTGTCATTCATCTGCAGACAAAGATTTGGGTTTAGCAAAATTAAAAAGATATTAAATAAAATTATGTGCATGGTTTTTACATATAGCATCCTTATAGATAAAATATACATATTCGTGTAAAGTGCACCCAAGTCCACTTTAACCGCCTCGTGGAGGGTCCACATTAACCAAATTACTTTGTTTTATGTTTAATTATTTTACACAGCCGCCTGTCACGTGATATCCCATTAGTGTATTGAAACAGCATCTACATAATATAATATATTTAGGTGATTTTTCAATATTTTATCACATTCAATAGCGGAAATTAAGAATTAATTCTTAGCTCGAAGATTGTTTAAATTGGTTGTCTTCATAAATGTCACAAATAAACCATTCTGCGCACAAAGAGTAAAGGAAACAGGCATTGAAAATATGAAAGTTGATTAGGGAAAGAAATTAAAACATTTTCTTTGCGAGGGAAGTACCAATTAAATGAGATATTAACAGGGTCCACTAAAACCGAAAGGCCCACATTACGCGACTTTCCTCTACATGTTATTGTGGCATAATCGGTAGTACACTGGCATACATACATACATACACACACACACACACACACACACACACACACACACACACATATATAATAACTAAATTTTTAACATTGAACAATGCAATCTTAAATGATATCATAAGAAAAATAAATGCTCGGACGGGAGTTGAACGCGGACCTTTGGAGTTAAATCCTATTACTTGTAGTAATAATGAGAATATATTATTATAAGAGAAATAAATATTTGTACTAGACTTGCTCTGTGGCGTATTCGGTAGCGCAATGGGGTATATATATATATATATATATATATATATATATATATCAAATTTTTTACATTGAGCAATGCAAGCTTAAAATGACTTGATAAGAAATTTAAAGTTTGGGCGGGACTTGAACCCGGACCATTGAATTGCTCAATGTTAAACATTTAATATATATATATATATATATATATATATATATATATACACATATAATTAAATTTTTGAAATTGAGCAATTCAAGCTTGAATTGACATGACAAGAAAAGTAAATGCTCGGACGGGACTTGCACCACGACCTCTGGATTTATCTCCCACTACATCTGGTAATAATGAGAATATATTATAAGAGAAATTATGTTTGTCTTGACTTGAATGGTGGCGTAATTGGAAGTGCACTGGAATATACAGCGGTGGACTAGTGGTTATGCTCCTTGCCTCTGGTCCCAAGGTTCGCGGATTCAAACCCGGCCGGTGGATTTTTTAGGAAGGAAAAATCAAAGGAGCATGTCCTCCGGGAGGGAATTTAAGCCGTGGGTCCCGAGTTTGAAGATTTTCAGGCTCGTAAAAAAATCCTTAAGCCTGAATGAAAAGGCCTCTTAGCAAAATTTACCGAATTGTCCCGTCCTACTACTACCTTATTTTCCTAGATGTCAGTATGAAGCGGAACGCTGATCACGTACCACTCAAAATGACATCTATACGAAACAACAAGTGTACCTAAATTAGTATGGTTCTAATCTTCCCTGTAGCGGGAGAGCGCCTAAATCTCTGTAAACGGAAAACATAGCCATACAATAAAATAAGTATAATTATTTTTGACATTGAGCAATTCAATCATAAATTGACATGATAAGAAAAGTAAATGCGCGTACCGGACTTGAACCCAGATCTCTTGACTTATATCCCACTACATGCAAGTAATAATAAGAATATATTATTATAATACAAATGAATGTCTGTACTAGACTTTATTGGTGGCGTAATCGATAGAGCACTGGGATAAATCCACAGGTTCGAGTTCAAGTCCCGTCCGAGAATTATTAATTTTCCTTATCATGTCGCATATATATATATATATATATATATATATATATAATTGAAGGAGGAATTACATTCATTTTGATTTGAAAATAGCGATAGTAATTAAGATTAGCTTATCTAAAAAATCAATAAAGACAGAAACATTTGAAATTTTATATTTAAATTTTTTAAATGTTAGCTTTCAAATGTGAACTGTGCAAAACGTAATATATTTTCAAACATTTTAATCCATGATAAATATTGAATTTCTAATTGTATTTAGTATTTGCCTGTTAAAGGTAGAGCTGCGCTTCCTTCATTCCAAACAATTACTGTTACAAACTAGATGTAAACCTGTCTAACGCTTGTATTCTATTAAATTCAAAGCAAAACTGACTTTTTCAATTTTCACATACAGTGGCGTGCTCCACAACGTAAGTTGTTATTGCGTCATTATATTTATTTTTTTGCTAAAAAGCCCATGTCGTAGTATATTGTTACGAAGTTAATAATTTTTTTGGAAAATCTTGCGAAGCGGTAATATTACATACATACATACATGCATATATATATATATATATATATATATATATATATATGTTATAATTAAATTTTTGATATTATCAATGCATGCATAAAATGACACGATGAGAAAAATAAATGCACGGACGGGACTTGAACCCGGACCTCTGGATTTATATCCCCCTACATCTAGTAATAATGAGAATATATTATTATAAGAGAAATAAATGTTTGCTCAAGACTTGCTTGGTAGCGTAATCGGTAGCGCGTTGGGATATATATATATATATATATATATATATAATTAAATTTTAACATTGAGCAATACAAGCTTAAATGACATAAGAAAAATAAATGCTCGGACGGGACTAGAACCCGGAATTCTACATTTATATCCCACTTCATCTAGCAGTAATGAAAATATATTATTATAAGAGAAATGAATGTTTGTACTAGATTTGCTCGGTGGCGTAATCTGTAGCGCACTGGGTTATATATATATATATATATATATATATTATAATTAAATTTTTGACATTGAGCGATGCAGGCATAAGATGGAATGATAAGAAAAATAAATATTCGGGCGGGATTTGAACCCGAACCTCTGGATGTACAACCTGCTATATCTAGTAATAATGAGTATATTTTATTATTAGAGAATTTTATCTTTGTAGTACATTTGCTCGGTGGCGTAAAATGTAGCGCACTGTGATATATATATATATTGTAATTAAATTTGACACTGAGCAATGCAAGCTTAAAGTGACATCATAAGAATAATAAATGCTCGAACGGGACCTCTGGATTTATATCCCACTACATTTAGTAATAATGTTTGTAATAGACTTGTTCGGTGGCGTAACCTGTAGCACACTGGTATATATATATATATATATTTTTTCTTTTTTTGACATTGAGCGATGCAAGCTTAAATGACATAAGAAAAATAAGTGCTCCGACCGAAATTCAACCCGGACCCCTGGATTTATATCCCACTACATCTGGTAATAATGAGAATATATTATTATAAGAGAAATGAATGTTTGTACTACACCTACTCGGTGGCATAATCGGTAGCGCAATGGGATATATATATTATTGTACTGTTATAACCTCTCTCTGCTAACATTTTGTGCAATTACATAACCACGCTGACTGCTACCATATATTGCACCGTAAAACCGTTATTGTTGATAACTATTTTAATGGAAAGCATAGACTGTCCAAACTGTGACATCTTTGCCCGGGCCCATAGAGGCAAAGAGGAATTCAACTTTCTTTACTCAATTCTCCCAATACGTAATATTTAGTGACTTTTAAAATACAATCGTGAAAGCTTTGGGATAAAGGAACTAATAGCCTCTTGAGTAAGCTTTAGGAATTTGACTTAGACATGTGACTGATGCTAACTACTGAGTGAATAGGCATCTTTAAAACAAACATAACTAAAGCTTTTAATGCGAGTCAAAATTTAGTCAGAATTGATGTAAAGATAAATAAATAATTAATACGCTTTACAAAGAAAAGCTATCATAGTTGACCATCTATACAAAAAATCAAACGTGATATAAATGAACTTACAAACACACATACATGATCAATCACTCACGTCCAGCCTCGGGTTGGGGGAAATACTGTAGTGGCGTCCCCGCCCTGGCTCACTGGACTAAATAAACATAAGCAGCTCTCCTGAGCTGGTCTGACCCGACTCCGATGGTGTCTACGTAGATGATCCCTTGATAACTAACTAACTACTATGTAATGGAAATTGTGTCACTTCTTGAACTTCCTTTTTATATCCATCGAGGAAAACATCCATTTTTGTGGAAGTCGTCCTCGACCAATAGGAATCAATCGTGAACTACAATTTCCGGCTATTCTTAGCAATTTCGAACCCTCTTTAGCCCTTGTGAATTAATTATATCGTCGTAGTTATTTAAACATTATTCATTACGAACTTATTTGTTCGTATTCTCATTTATTATAATGTATATCCTCTGCCCACGATAACTAGCCGCAGTCCGGTGTCAAAGGTCCAGTGGTTGGACACACCAATCCCGCATTCAGTTTGTAGTTGAATTTCATTGAAGTTCTAGTTGTTTCACTTGATGCACTGAGCTGCCAACAGGAAGACTGCCACCACAACAGAAGCCGCCAGCCCTAAAGAGGGCAAGAGCGGGAAGTCAAGTCGGCATTCCAATCAGAAACGGCTCTTTTCGGATTTAGCTGTTTTTATTTAATAATTTTGAATTTAGAATATTTATTGGACTTTGATGACTGTACTAGTGGATGCTAGGGGACCACTCCGGCATTTGCCTTAACATCAAGGGAAACCACTAAAAACCTTAATAGAGTGGCTTGAATTTAATAAAATTAGATCCAAATTAAACAGCTTTTTGCTCCAATTGGAGAAATTTAAGATGTAGCAGGGCACTTCCTATTTTCATCATGGGTGCACATACACTCTATTAGAAAAGTGTGTGTTTTATGATCCAATTCGATAGATAATACTATCGAATCTGGATCATTTACTAGTTCCTTAACTAGTTTGTCTAATACTTCGTTAGTGATTAGACTATCCCTTTTTGTGAGGCCAGTTTGAACCGGCCTACTTTTGGTTAAAGGAACCATGGCAGTTTGAGTGCCTATGGTCACGTTTTTGGTTTTAGGTGGAATTTTAGGCCCAACTAAGACCTTGAATGGCAAGGCCTTTTGTTCCCGAGCCTTGGTGTTCCCGGTACGTTTTCTTCTTATAGCGCTAGTGACAACGCTACGGTTTGAGTTCTTGGAGGTCTCAGGCCGAAGAGCTGCTGGCTCGATCTGGTCTGAGATTTGGGGTAAGACAGCTGAAGCAAGCTCCACCATCACTGTCTTCTTTGGGGTAGCCGGGATGACCTGTGCTACCGTCTTCTTCATACGCCGGTAGGGCTCGATCCTCACCTTGAAGTGAATGAGCCTGCGTAGTTTGAATAGATCATCCACCTCTGGGCCATCTCTCAGAGTGACCATAAACATGGGCAATGGGTTCCTGGTTTTTTCCGGATGTCATATTGACAACCTTTAAGGCCCGGAATCCATTGGCCTTCAAGTCACTCTGAAAATAAGATGGCTCAATGGCGTGGTCTATTCCTTTTACAACCACTCTTCTTATAGCTGTCGCTTGTTGTCTCTTTTCTTCCTTGTAGGGGATCTTGTACTTCTTTAGCAGTTGCTGGTACTTTTTATAGGCTAGAACTGAATTTAGCCTGACCCTTGTACCGAGCCTGGTGTTTTCGCAAATGAATGCGTCAGTCTCGGATTTGAAGAATTCCTCGTTCACTGTTGCCAGTAAATAGGTATAAACCCGAAGTACCAGCAGGGAAGAGGCCCATGTCTTCTTTGGGAGCGAGTCTGTCGATTTCGAGCCTCCACGGTCCCCTCCATTATCACATGATGAGGTCTGTGCAGGCTGGAAGATGACCAGATGGGACTCGACTTTATCAGTAGCCGAGGCTGCTGACTTTTCTTTCAGAGCAGTTTCTTCCCTTTGCTTTTGGTCGAATCTAAGCTTGGTTCTTGCTGGAATGTTGCTCCTCGGTTGCTCCGTCTTGTCTACAGTAGCATCTGTAGGTGTTGTTGGCAGTAGAGCTTCACGTAAAGTAGCAGCTGCTTCCTTTACTATGTCCAGTAGTGTAGTGTCTTCTAGTTGGATCTGATCTGATTGTTGACGGTGACTTGGCACCGTCCAGTGCGCTGCATCTGTAACCTACTAGGTATTACGTGGCAGCCAAATACCTTTGTGGCTATCATTAATGGGTTATAGCTCATTTCAACCCTAGCCATATGGTGACAAGATATTTTCATCAAGCAAGTCAATAGATTTAGTAAATTGTGGACATTGTCGCACTAAATAGGACGTCAATAACTGCACCGCTGGCAAGCAGAGTGTCTGAAAGCCAGACAGTGCAGTACTGAGCCTCACTATGTTAGGCGAGTACATCTCGCACAATTTACTTGGTAGGCCATCTATAAATTTGAATCTATGCAAAGCATAGGTTAAGTATACGATTCATAAAAAGGAAACGCTCCATAGGAGTGGAAAGACCAGCCAAAAATGGCTCGATTTTCCGGAGCATTGCCTCTGCAGTATCGTTTAAAGGTGGCGTACACTGTAGGCGGCCCTGGGCTTGAATATTGCTGTTTACATTGTTGTTTGGTAAAGCATTGCCAGTTTGTAAGGCAGCAGTATAGGTTACATTAAGATTTACAGGTGTAGAATTGAAGGTTCGAGATTGAACTTGAGGCTTTGGGACTGGTCGAGTGACTTGATTGTATCTTTCCTGAGCTGCCTGAATGGTAGGACAGGCTCTGTAGGAGGCTGGATGCCCAGACTCCCCGCAGTTAGCACATTTAAGCAAGTTTTTGTTGCGCTGTGCTTCAGCCTTAACTGTACACTCTTTGTGATTGTGAGACCCAGCACAGACAACACAACGTGGAGTCCGGTTGCATCCAGGGAAAGTATGGTTAAAGGCCTGGCAACGATAACATTGCTTAAGCCCTGAGCGAGGACTGTATGGTTCAACCGCAACTACAGTGAACAAAAGTCGCTTCAAGTTCTCTATTTCCCGACCTTGAGGAGTATTCTCTAACTCAAGAATCCAGATAGGTAACTTTATAGAATTATCATTTTCGGTTTTGGAAATTTGTTTTATCGCTTTGAGAGGATATCCTAATGAAAGGATTTCCTCTCGTATTTCATTTAGAGGTGTACTTGAAGGCAACCTTTTAAGTACCAATCTCAATGGAAGATCTTTTTTAAGTTGATAAGTATAGTATTCCATATTTAAGGAACGAAAATACTCCTTTAACTTTGAAAAGTCATCCAGATTTGAGGCATAGTACCGCAATCATTCTGGTATGTTAACTACTTTGAAAGATTCACTAAGTAAATTTCTAAGTTCCCGGTTCATACGGAACAAGTCTCCGTGAGCAGTTATAGTAACTGGTGGAGGTCTTGGTCCCATATGAACAGGGTTACCGGAAGGTGCATTCACTGTCGGAGCGGTTGGTGTACTCTCCTCCATTGGAGATGGCTTTGCCTGTGAAGATGTTCCAGCAATTGGTGTAGAAGGCTCAGCAAGAACTGAAAAGGTATTTTCTGTTGCAACTGCTGGAACTACAGTAGGGGCTGTCACCGTTTGTTTGAATCGACCAGGATTGCCAAAATCAACATTTTTTATTGTTTCTCTACTTAGTTATGCAATTTTACTATCTTTTTTAGCAAGTATGACACTTTCTTTAGTTATGGATTTTTTCTTGGATTTCTTTTTTCTTTTATTTTCTTTAGGGATAGCCCCTGTAGGAGCATCACTAAGTTCAGAAGCTGATTTGGATTCTATTTGCTGTTGAAATAGAAAACAAGCGTTTTGTATTTCAGTAGCACAGGCTCTCAATTCTGTTAGAAAATTGGTAAATAAATCGAGTCCCGGCTCGTATTTATCAATAATTTTGTTCAGTCGATCCAAACAGTGGCGTGTGAGTTCCCCAGCTGACTCGGACCTCTGAAATTATTGGTAGGTTTGAAAGTAATTTACGATAATCATGAAGGTTCCCCGGATATGGTGAAGACAAGATTTTATTTCTTCACTTTCACTTCGTTTGAATTTACACAAAGCAACATGCTTCTCAAATTTATCATCAGCATCCTCCCAATAATTGAGAGGTCCGGGTTCTTCAATATCCATTGACCCGCTTATATCTGGCATAGATGCCATGCTTGGTATTTCCAAGACTTAGTTCACTATACAAGATACACTGAATACACTTGTCACCAATACTAGGGTTAAATTTAACACAAAAATCACTTTGCGCCGAACTATAACACTTATTGATGCCACAAAGCACACGATATATATATTAGTGCTAATTTGCACTATAAACAATGGACCGGGCACGTGCCCGGTCTCAAGGCTATCACGCACTCTAATTGGCCAATAGGATCACTTTTTATTTCGGCCAATCACAGCGCACAAAACTACCGGTCACCATCCACGCACAAGAATGACTCGATGTCGTTGGACAATTGCTGTCTTCAATGCTCATGCTATACCACAGTAGCGGAAGCTGGTGATGGTATCGGCGGAGCCAATTCACGTTGTTCTAGTAGAGTTCAATGATGTAGTATCTATGAAAGCTCAATGTAGAATGATGGTGTTCATTTCTAGTTGGACTACTACTACTAATAATAAGCGGCAATGTTCCAGCATTGCCCAGTGTGCCACGTTTGTAACCAGTTGCGGCTACCTGGTGGCCAATACCTTTGTGGTTATCAGTTGGGAGTTTAACCATTTAACCGTCTGTGTTAGCGGCGGTAATGTGTCTAGCTTTGAGCCGATACAAATATGGTGAAATTAGGTGTCATCTCACCGGTGCAAGGCATCGTAAACTACGCGACTGGACAAGCAGAAAGTCCGAAAGCCAACCGCGCAGAATGAGCCACTCAACTCCGGCTGTTGTACAGCACTCATTTCATTATTTGGTCCTTCAAGTGTCTGGTATGGGAAATATGTTTCGGTGGACAGCACGTTGTTGTAGCATACGACCTATATTGCGCACAATTGGATTTGAATGATTTGTTATTTTATGTAACATTTCTGTTACATTATTTTCAATTGATGTCGCAATATACGGCACCTGTGCTAGGTCGTGAAGCCTGGCCATTCTCGTATACATGTGTGCCGAATATATGATTTTTAGTACTTTATTTTGAGGTACTTGCACTTTCTTTTTATGACATGCAGCGAGAATTCTCCATGCTTCTCTTCCATACAACAACATGCTGCGGATCACAACTTTATAAAGAGTAAGTTTGATCCGTGTCGATAAGGTAGGTGACTTGAAAAATGGATATAAAAGCGCAATTGCGGCATTTGCTTTGTGAATAATGTGTCGAATATGAATTTTGAACGTAAGCCTGGAGTCCAAATGAACTCCAAGATACTTGACTGAAGCTTCAAAGCGGAGTTGTTGAGCTCCCAGAGTGAGTTGTACAGGAGGTCGTCTGTAGGTTCGTGCAAACAGGACAGTTAGTGTCTTGTTTGCATTTAACCGAATATTCCACAGACGACACCAGGAATGAATGGAATTTAGTGCAATTTGGAATATTCGGATGCGGTGTGGGAGTGTTCTGATTCTGGATTGTCATCTGCAAAGGATGCTGTTTGGATATGGTTAAATGTTGAGAAATCTGACACATAGAGTGTGTACAGAAGTGGTGAGAGAACTGCACCCTGAGGAACTCCCGCTAAGAGAGGCTTACAGTCTGAATCATACCCACTAACCGACACATAAAATTGCCGATCAGTTAGGTATTTAGCAATGAGTTTAATTAGAGGAGCCGAAATGTTTGAATTTGATTAATTTATATAATAATCCATTTATCCAAGTAGTGTCGAAAGCTTTCTCAATGTCAAAAAAGATTGCTGTAGTGCATTTCTTGGAGTTGAATCCCGTAACAATCCAATCAATCAGTCTAGCAAGCTGCAGCGGAGTGCTATGTGCTTTTCTAAAACCAAACTGGTGATTTGGAATCAATGCTCGTGTCGAGACTTCAATTTTCAATCTTGCCAAAATACGTTTCTCCAGTATTTTGCTCAGCACTGGTAGAAGACTGATTGGTCGTAGATTGTCAGGGTTGGTGGGATCTTTGCCAGGTTTAGGAATTGTGATAACTCTGGCTTTCTTCCATACTTCAGGGAAGTATTGGAATTGAAAGCAGAGCTTCACTATATATAGGAGGAGGATTAAGGCTTTTGGCAGTAAATGTTTTACCGCCATATTAGGTATCCGGTCGTGACCGGGGGAACGTTCAGATGGTAGATCATGGATTACGGCCTTCGATTCTGAAAGCCGTATGTCAGGAATGGTATGAGGGATAGGTCTTTCAAGAAATTCACTAACAGTTTGGTGCACTTCGGCTTCATGAGCTAGTGTTGTTAGCTCATGTGGACGGAACCGCTGCGATAAATTGTCCGCGAGGACTTGTGCCTTCTCCTGAGGGTGATAGGTCCAAGTCCCATTGTGGTATAAAGCTGTCGGTAGTGGAGGAGTACGGCTTTTCTTAATTCTTTTTATTACCTCCCAAGGCGGAGTTTGTTCATCTGAGAAACGCTGAAGAGTTTTATCCCAGTCAGCGTTTCTCATTTCCTGTAATCGGTTCCGTACCAAATGAGCATATCGATTGTATAGCTGCTTGTGATGGGGAGCGCCAAAAGCACGATACCATTTAAGGTATCGTCTTTTTAGAAATAAATAATTTTGTAGTGTGGGATCGTGTTGCTGTGGTCGTGCAGTGTGATTTGTTCGCGTTGTAGATAGTGTAATGGCCGTTTTAATAGTGGCCTGTAAGTTGAGGACAGAGTGTTCAAGTTGTTCTGTAGACTGAGCAGTTAGTGTAGGCTTAACCCATTGGTTAACCATGTCTGTGTAATTCTGTCACTCTATGTTATCCTGATGGATGTGTATAGGAGAAGTTCATAAAAATGCTGGTGATATTTTGAAGAGTATTGGTGTATGATCAGAGTTTAGTGCGTCTATTACTGTAGTGATGTGTGGCGAGATAGGGACATTCTTCGATAGGGCTATGTAGAGTGTACTAGTAGTGATTCCATAGGCTGTGCGGCTGTAATGTGTTGGTTCCCTGGGGGCAGAGATTTCTATATTGTTTTGATGACAGTAATTTAGGAGTAATGTACCTGAAGGGTTTGAGACACGACAGTTCCGGAAGCGATGTTTTGAGTTAAAATCTCCCGCTAGTAAATAACTAGGGGAGACAGATGTAAGGATATTGAGGTCGTGTCTCGTGAGTATACGAACCGGTGATATGTATATTGAAGCTATACATATTGTTTCACGGTGAGAGATAGGCAGAAGAATTCCGGTGGCTTCAATGAACTGAAGCCTGGGTATATGAGCTACTCTATGGCCAATTGTCTGCTTGATACAAATTGCTGTGCCCCCAAGGGGACCGTATAAGCGGTCAGTTCTATATATTCTATAATTCGGAATTTTGAAACGGTTATTTGGTTTTAAATTAGTTTCATTCAGTAGAAGAATGTCAATATCTTTTGTTTGTGTAAATGTTATTAGTTCTTGAAGCTGTCTGATAACACAGTTGGCATTAAATGCCATGACATTGAGATAGCTTCCACGACGGAAACTATCCATTATCACCGAAATATATTTGTGCTATTGAGGCAAGGTACATCATCTTTTCCATTGGAGATCTCAGGCCAGATAACATTCTCTGAAGATCTTGGAGAAGTTGTTGTCCCTGGTCTGAAGTAGCAATATCAAGATTAGACCTCGTCTGGCGTTGAGCAGTGCTTATGTATTTTCTTGTTTGAGTTAGGTTTGGTGCCACAATTTGGCTGAAAGTTATATTGGGATCGATTGGCTTTGAATGAAATGATATATATGGTATTTATAATTGTATTTAGTATTTACCTGATAAAGGAATAGCAGCGCATTCTTCATTCCAAAATAATTAAAGTCACAAACTAGATTTAAACCAATCTAGCGTTCGTATTTTATTAAATTGAAATCAAAGCTGACTTTTTTAATTTTCACGTACAGTGGCCTTGCTCCGCAACGTAAATTGTTATTACGTCAACATATGTGTTATTTTTAACCCATTTCGTAGTATATGGTTACGAAGTTAATATTGTTTTTGTAAATCTTGCGAGGCGGAAATATTATATATATATATATATATATATATATTTAATTGTTTTTTTAACTTTTAGCAATGCATGCATAAAATGACATGATTAGAAAAATAAATGCTCGGACGGGACTTGAACCTGGACCTCAGAATTTATATTCCACTACCTCTAGTAATCATGAGAATATATTATTATAAGAGAAATAAATCTTTGTACAAGACTTGCTTGGTAGCGTAATCGGTAGCGCACTGGGATATGTGTATATATATATATATATATATATATAATAAATTAATTTTTGACATTGAGCAAGGTAAGCTTAAAATGACATGATAAGAAAAATAAGTTATCGGACGGGACTTGAACCCGGACCTCAGGATTTTTATCTCACTACCTCTAGTTATAATGAGAATATATTATTATAAGAGAAATAAAAATTTGTACAAGACTTGCTTGGTGGCGTAATCGGTAGCGCACTGGGATATATATATAAAGAAAAGTTTAACATTGAGCAATGCAAGCTTAAAATGGCATGATAAGAAAAATAAATGCACGGACGGGACTTGAACCCGGACCTCTAAATTTATATCCCACTGCATTTATTAATAATGAAATATATTATTATAAGAGAAATGAATGTTTGTACTAGACTTGCTGGGTGGCATAATCGGTAATATATTATATATATATAATATATATATTATAATTAAATTTTTGACATAGAGCAATGCAGGCAAAAGACGAAACGATAAGAAAAATAAATGTTCGGACGGGCCTCAACCCAGACCTCTGGATTTACCTCCTACTATATCTAGTAATAATGAGTATATTTTATTATTAGAGAATTTTATGTTTTTAGTACATTTGCTCGGTGACGTAATAGGCAGCGCATTGGTATGTGTATTTATATATATTGTAGTTAAATTTTGACATTGAGCAAAAGCTGAAAATGACATCATAAGCAAAATAGGTACTCCGACCGGAATTGAACCCGGTGATAAATAAATGTCTGTAATATACTTGTTCGGTGGCGTATTCGTAGCACACTGGAATATATATATATATATATATATATATATATATAATTATATTTTTGACAATCAGCAATGGAAGCTTCAATGACATGATAAGAAAAATAAATGATTCGACGGGAATTGAACCCGGACCCCTGGATTTATATCCCACTACATCTGGTAATAATGAGTATATATTCTTATAAGAGAAATGAATGTTTGTACTATACCTGCTAGGTGCCATAATGGGAGCGCACTGGGATATATGTATATTTATATATATATATATATATATATATACATATATATATAACTAAATTTTTGATATTGAACAATGCAATCTTAAATTACATGATAAGAAAAATAAGTGCTCGGAAGGGATTTGAACGCGGACCTCTGGATTTAAATCACACTACTTCTAGTAATAATGAGATTATATTATTATAAGAGATATAAATCCTCAGTGTCGCAATCGGTAGCGCAATGGGATATATATATATATATATTTTTAAATTTTTGACATTGAGCAATGCAAGCTTAAAATGACTTCATAAAAAGTAAAAGCTCGGACGGGACTTGAACCCGGACCACTTGATTTATATCCCACAACATCTAGTAATAATTAGACTATATTATTTATAAGAGAAGTGAATATTTTTACTAGACTTGCTAATCAGTAACTCAATGGAATATATATATATATATATATATATATATATATCTAATTGTAATTAATTTTTTTATATTGGGCAAAGCAAACTTAAAGTGACATGATAAGATAAATAAATGCTCGGACGGGCTTGCTCCCGGACCTCTGGATTTATATCCCGCTATATGTAGTAATAATGAGAATATATTATTATAAGAGAAATGAATTTACAAGACTTCCTCGGTAACGCACTGAGATATATATATATATATATATATATGGCGTGATAAGAAAAATTATTGTTTGGACGGGATTCGATCCCGGAACTCTGAGTCTGTACCTCAACGTGTTATCCATTACACCACCAGGCTAATCCAATTCAAACACTTATTTTTCTTATATATGTATTATATTCTCCATTATTACTAGATGTCGCGAGAACTCGGTCTTCACTGCCATCTAGTAGCTGACTATAACAAGTAAGCAAATTACAGAGATTATTTTAAAGCGATACTGTTATAAAGTAAACATATTCTCTCCGAGTATTTATAAATGTTCTTATCATGTCACACACACACACATATGTATATATATATATATATATATATATATATATAGATATTATAAATATATTTTTGACATTTGGCAATGAAGGCAAATATGATATGAAAAGAAAAATGAATAAGAAAATTGTATGTTTGTCTTGGAATTCTTGAGTAGCTCAGTTGGTTAGAGCGTTAAGGTACAGACTTTAGAGACTCGAGTTCAAATCCCGACTCAAACATTCATTTTTCTTTTCATATCATATATATATATATATATATATATATATATATGTATGACATTTTAAGAATAAAATGCTCGGATGGGACTTGAACGCGAACGTCTGAATTATATCCCACTACTTCTAGTAATAATGAGAATATATTATTATAAGACAAATAAATGCTCAGTTGCGTAATCGGTAGCGCAATGGGATATATATAATTAAATTTTTGACATTTAGCAATGCGAGCTTAAAATGACATGAGAAGAAAATTAAAACTCTGACGGAACTTGAACCCGGACCACTTGATTCATATCCCACAACATCTAGTAATAATGAGATTATATTATTATATGAGAAGAGAATATTTGTACTAGGCTTGCCTGGTATCGTAATCGGCAGCGCAATAAAATATATATTTTCTTCTAAAAAATGTTTGATATTGGGCAAAGCAAGCTTAAAATGACACGATAAGAAAAATAAATGCTCGGCCGGGCTAGAATCCGGACCTCTGGATTCATATCCCACTACATCTAGTAATAATGAGAATATATTATTATAAGATAAATGAATGTACTAGTCTCCGCGGTGGCGTAATCGGTAGCGCACTGAGATGTTTATATATATATTTTTTTTTTTTCAAATGCCCCAGGTTTGTCTTTCGACTTTCCCGGTTTCCTCTCCTGGTATGGCGTACTTGTATCCCACTTCTGAGGTTCGGGCGTCAGGAAGGCGAGGTTACGTTGCCCCGATGATATGATGGGTGATAGTGATGATGATAATGGTGCGCCTGGAGAGTCCCTAATCCTAAGCTTATCCCAAGATGAATATGAATGATGATGTTTGCGATGGCCATATGGTATTTCGGGGACTGTTAGGGCGTTAACATGTTCCTGACATTTGTCCTACAGGAGAGGAAAAACCCGAAAAAACCACACCCCGAAAAACTATCCCGACCGGGTATCGAACCCAGGCCCGCTGCGAGATAAGTCAGCACTCTACCCCGACACCACAGCGGTCGACTGTGTATATATAATAATAATAATAGCTTTATTTTACCTGGCAGAGTTAAGGCCTTAAGGCCTTGTCTACCACTCAATATATATGGTATGATAAGAAAAATAAATACCTGGACGGGATTCGAACCAGGATCTCTGAGTCTGTACCTCAGCGTGATATCCATTACACTACCAGGTGAATCCAATTCAAACACTTATTTTTCTTATATATGTATTATACTCTCCATTATTACTAGATGTCGCGAGAACACTGTCTTCACTGCCATCTAGTAGCTGACTATAACAAGTAAGCAAATTAAATAGAAAAAAACATATATATATATATATATATATACATAATTATAATTAAATTTTAGATATTGAGCAATTCAAGCTTGAGTTGACATGATAAGGAAAATAAATGCTCGGACGAGACTTGCACTTGGACCTCTGGATTTATATCCCACTACAACTACTAATATTGAGAATGTATTATTATAAGAGAAATGAATATTTGTACTTGACTTGAATGGTGGCGTAATTGGAAAGGCACTGGGAATATGTATATATCCTCTTGATTTAAATCCCACTACACCCAGTAACAATTAGAATATATAATTATAAGAGAAATGAATGTTTGTACTAGACTTGCTGGGTGGCGTAATCGATAGTGCACTCTGATAAATCCACAGGTTCGGGTTCAATTCCCGTCCGAGCATTTATTAATTTTTCTTATGTCACACACACACACACACACACATATATATATATAATTGAAGGAGATATTATATTCATATATTTCTTAGATATGACTGTGTTATTCTAAATTACAAGCGCAGTTTTAAAATAATAAATAATAGTTTTAAAAAACTAAAACAACACGCTTTATTAGAAAACCGAACTAAAAAATGAAAAATAATTTTACTTTCCAACACTCTAGGGATAACATTTTGTGGTCAACAAAAAAATCATCTCCAACACATATAGAATAAAACTAGAGTTATCAACAAAAAGGAAATAATTTTACCATTGAACCGAAAGTGCGTTTTTCGGCTCATTACTGCAGCGTCATTCTCCTCCCTAGACTGGGATATTTATGAACTATGCCAATATTCCTTTCTCTTTGCATTTACCCCCACTCTCCTCTCTTTACCCTTCCTGCTGCGCTGTGTCTACGGCGCATCTCCCCTCTACCTCGGAACCTTATACGTGGTGCACAAGCAGAACGTTATCATTCATTCAAGCAGATTATTCATTCAGGATTCAAGGTTTGAATCATCGATCCAGTCCGCGATGGGATTGGAACTCTAATATGGACAAGGTTGTCTGAAGCCGAGAAGCGGCGTAGTTTAGTTGGTCCTGTAGACCAGGGAAGAAGCCGCCCCTGGCTTGGACGCTAGCATGAGTGTAGTGTGAGGTATGGTGTGGTTTTTTTTGTATTGTAATAGTATCATCATTTATTTATTTATATTCTTTTTCCTTTTTTGAATGATCCAAATGTTTTTTCTTGATTTTGTTTTTACTTCAGACAACTTGTTTGCATTAAATGTCATCTTTTATATAATTTATCTGCTATCTGATTTATGTGCACGTAGCTGTATAGATATCCTATACGGAAACTCACTCACTTAGGAAATCATTTCCAGCTCCCTTACTATTTTTGCTGTCTGGCTTTCCTGGTTGATGATTATTGTAAGAACCATCATTTCCAATCACTCTGTGGATTTGAGAATCATTATTTATTTATGTTATTATATCTAGGAAAGAAAGATGAATCAATCCTTGCCTTCCATGGGCCCGAGGCAAGTAATTTTGTGATTAATAACCTTGGAGGTAATCAGATCTACGCTAATAGAGGCAACAGCAACAAAACACGATCCCGAATAAATGGTGGTTAGCGTGGTTAATAAACGCCACAAATGGTTGCGCAGAAGCGTGGTTTATTTATAGTAGTTAAACTAACCGCCACACCATCAAAAGCGTGGGGTGCTCTATATCAATTAATATATCTGATAATAAGCAGAAATTGGTAAAAGTAAAGTCTCTAAGAAGATAATGTAAAAATCATAAAAAGCACCCCACTCTTTAATGGTAAAATGATTTCCTTTTTGTTGATAACTCTAGTTCTATTCTATATGTGATGGAGATGATTTTTTTGTTGACCACTTTAATGTTATCCCTAGAGTGTTGGAAATTAAAATTATTTTTCATTTTTTAGTTCGGTTTTCTAATAAAGCTTGTTGTTTTAGTTTTTTAAAACTATTATTTATTTTTTTATTTTTTAGTTTCAATATTACAGAATAAGATAAAAATGTAAATATCTTTAAATTCGATACTATTACAGTACAAAACGTAATATATTTTCAAACATTTTAATCCATGAGAAATATGGAATATATAATTGAATTTAGTATTTACCTGATAAAGCGAGAGCTGCGCTTTTTTCATTCCAAAAAAATTACTGTTACACACGAGATTTAAACCTGTCTATTGTTTGTATTTTATTAAATTCAAATCAATACTACGACTTTTAAATTTTCACATACAGTCTCGTTGCTCCGCAACGTAAGTTGTTATTACCTCAACATATTTGTTATTTTTTGCTAAAAAAACCCCGTTTCTTACAATAGTGTTACGAATTTATTTTTTTTTGTAAATCTTGCGGGGCGGAAATATTATATATATATATATGTGTGTGTGTGTGTGTGTGTGTGTTATAATAAAATTTTTGGCTATTAGCAACACATGCATAAAATTACGTGGTAAGAAAAATAAATGCTCGGGCGGAACGTGAACATGGACATCTGAATTCATATCCCACTACTTGTAGTAATATTTAGAATATATTATTATAGGAGAAATGAATGTTTCTACTAGACATACTCGGTGGCGTAATCGGTAGCGCACTGTGATACGTATTTTACTATTATTATTATTAAATTTTTGACAAATGCCAATGCAAGCTCAAAACTACATGATAAGGAATATAAATGCTTGGACGGGACTTAAACCCCGGACCTCTATATTTGTATCCCACTGCATCTAGTAATAATGAATATATATGTTTATAAAAGAAAGTAATGTTTGTACTAGACCTGCTAGGTGGCGTAATCGGTAGATATATATATATATATATATATATATATATATATATATATACAATTAAATTTATGACATTGAGCAATGCTGGCATAAGATGAAATTATAAGAAAAATATATGTTAGGACGGGACTTGTACCCAGAACTCTGGATTTACATCCCACTACATCTAGTAATAATGAGTATAATTTATTATTAGAGAATTTAATGTTTGTACTACATTTTCTCGGTGGCGTAATAGGTAGCGCACTGGGGATATATATATATATTGTTATTAAATATTGACATTGAGCAATGCAAGATTAAAATGACATCATAAGAAAAATAAACGCTCGGACAAAACTTGAATCCGGAATTCTAGATTTATTTCCCACTACATTTAGTAATAATGAGAGTATATTATTACAAGAGAAATAAATGTTTGTAATAGAGTTGTTCGGTAGCGTAATGGGTAGCGCATGGGATATATATGTATATGTATAAATATTTATGTATATGAATATATATGCTTATTACAAATGAATTTCAGACATTGCAGAAGGCAAGCTGAAAATAAGATAAGAAAAATAAATGCTCGGACGGGACTTGAACCCCGATCTCTGCATTTATATCCCTCTACATCTAGTAATAATGAGAATACATTATTATAAGATAAATGAATATTACACTACACTTACTCGATGGCGTAATCGGTAGCACACTGGGATATATATATATATTAATATAATTAAATTTTTGACTTTGAGCAATGCAAGCTTAAATGACATGATAAGAAAAATAATTGCTCGGACAGGAATTGAACCCGGACCCCAGGATTTATATCCCACTACATATAGTAATAATGAGAATATATAATTGTAAGAGAAATGAATATTTGTACTACATCTGCTCGGTGACGTAATCGGTAGCACACGGGTATATATGTACTTAAACAAATGCATAAGTCGGCAGTAGCAGAACACTCTTTACTTGATGGCCACAGAGTACAATACCAGAATACAGACATATTATCTAACTGCACACGCTATTTTACCCGTCTACGACGAGAAGCCATCGAAATATTCAGTCATAAAAACAGTTACAACAGAAAAGAAGAATCATTAAAAGTCAACATAGTATGGATACCGGTTCTAAAAAACGCGAATCCTAAAGCAATTATTTTAAGTAAGATTTGGTTCCGACCTTATGAAGGTCTTGACCCGATAACTTTAAGTGCTTTTATTTAAGTGTTGTTTTTATTTTATATGTTGAACAAGGAGAGTGATCCTCTCTCTGTTTTTGGCTGATTTTAAGTTATATTGAGTGTATTTATTTAGAATTTACAACTGATTTTTATGAACTTATGTGCAGTTTTTATTTACGACGAGGAATAGATTAAGTAGTGATCATTATTAATACGGCCTTTGTTTCTTAGAGTATTTTATGATGCGTTAATTAAAGTATTATATGCATTGGTGTCCTGTATCTTAGTGTAGTGTGAATTTGTGTATTACCTATCTCGTTTATTAGTCTGTTTTTATGTGTAAGAATTGTGTCTCTTTGTCTGTGTGCTAAGTGTTTTATATGGTCTATTATGTAAGAGATTTCTGTAACATCGTGTAGTATGGAGATCTGAGTTTGGCGGTCTGCATGGAGTTATGATTCTTAGGGCTTTATTTTGGGCTATTTGTAGATTATTAATGTGAGAGGTTGCGGCATGTCCCCAGGCTGGACTGGCATATGTCATGAGTGGTCTGATGATAGCTTTATATAGGTTTATTTTGTGTTTTAGTGAAAGTGTGCCTGCAGTGAGAATAGGGAAAATGTGTGAAGTTCTGATTTGCGCCTTTATTTTCAGATGTTTAATATGTTGTTTAAATGTTAGTTTTTTATCGAGTGTAACTCCTAAATATTTTACTGAGTCTGTGTATTCGATGTTTGTGTTATTTATATTTAATGTAGGTGGGTTTGGTCTTCTTCTTGTAAATGTGATGGCTTGTGTTTTTTTCAGCGTTTAGTCTGATTCTCCATTTGGAGAACCAGTTGCTGATCCTGTTGATGTGTAGTTGTATTTTTCTAGTGGAGTAGTGTATGTCTTTATGTGTACAGTATATCGCTGTGTCGTCTGCATATTGTGCTATTTTAGTATGTATTGAAGTTGGGATGTCTGAAGTGTAAATGTTGTATAATGTTGGTGCCAGTACAGATCCTTGAGGGACGCCTGCTTTTATTGGATGCCAGTCTGATGTCTGATTATTAACTATAGTTCTGAATGTTCGCTTGTTTAGAAAGGAGTGAATTATTTTAATATAGCTGTCAGGAATTTTATATTGTATTAATTTAAATATTAGGCCTGTATGCCAAACGGAGTCAAAAGCTTTCTCTATGTCGAAAAAGACTGCAGTTGTGAATTGTCTTTGTAGAAATCCTGTTGTTATGTCGTCCATGAGTCTCGTTAACTGTAGAGTAGTTGAGTGTTCAGGTCTGAAGGCAAATTGTGTAAGAGGTAGTATCTGAGATATGTAAGGTAGTAGTCTTTTGAGTATTAGTCTTTCTAGTACTTTGCCTATGTGGTCGAGTAAGCTAATTGGTCTGTAATTTTGAGGAAATAATGGGTTTTTGCCAGATTTAGGAATGGAAATGATGTTTGCTTGTTTGAAAGGAGTTGGGTAGTGATGTAGTTTGAGTGCGGAATTTAGGATTTTGGTCATATGAACTAGTCCTTTTCTAGGAAGTTGTTTTAGAGTAGTAGTAGTTATTCTGTCTTGTCCTGAAGCTTTATTGTTATTTAAAGAGTTTACAATTTTCTTTATTTCAGTAGTGGTAGCTATAGGTATTTGAAATGTCGGTGGTACGTTTAAGTAGGTCTTTGTTTGCCTTCTGATTTTAGCTTGAAAGTGTTCATAATGATTGTTATTTGTCTTTGATCTAAATTGATTTTCTAATGTCTCTGCAAATGCATTGGCTTTGTCTAGGTCATCGTAAAGTAGTCCGTTTCTTCCATGTAGAGGTCTGTTTCTGGTCGTTTTATTATGAGTGAAGTTTTTGATTATTTTCCAAGTGTTGTCGTTTTCAACTGCAGTCTTAAGTTGTTCGTCAAGTTGTTTAAATTTGTAGTTTTTAATATGTTGATTTATTCTTTTAGTAATTAAGTTTAGTTGTCGTTTGTCTTCTCGTAGTCTTAGACGTTGCCATTTTCTTCTTAGTTGTCTTTTTTGTAGAAGTAGTTCAGTTAGTCCTGGGATGTAGTGCGTATTATGAGTCCTATTTGAGCTGGTGGTAGTAGTACTGTTGTAAGTTTGCAGAAGAGTGTCTTGAAAAGTTTTGGTGGCTAGGTCTAGTTCTTCTGTATTATTTATTGTGATATTTGGAGTTATACTGTCATTTAATATTTGTCTGAAGGATGCCCAGTTTGTAGTTTTAGTGTTAAAGTTTCTTGTCTGTGATCTGATGGGATGAAAGTCTATTTCCATGATTACTGGACTATGGTCTGAGTTTAATTCATCAAGAGCGTCTATGTAATTTATGATGGGTCTTGGCTTCATGATGAAAATGTCCAGAACGTCTGGTCTATGTCCCTAGATAACTGTAGTGGGTTGGTTGTAATGGTCCTGTTACTTGATATCGGTTGTCTATTGAGTGTTTTAGTAACGTTTTTCCTCTTGCATTAGTAAGTCTTGAATTCCATATTGGGCTTTTAGCGTTAAAGTCTCCTCCAAAAATGAATTTATTATTGTGCTTCGTTAATGTGTCTAGTTCAGTAGCCGTTAGTACGTTTTTAGGTGGTATGTATATGGCCCCTACAGTAGTTGTAACATTATGAGAGTATATGTCAATTGCAGTTAGTTGAATGTTAGAAAGTCCTTGAATAGTAGTGAGTGAGTGTTGTATTGTAGATTTGACTATTACAGCTGTGCCACCGTGTCCGTTTTCTTTGTCTGTTCTGTAAATGTCATAATTTGGTATCCTCCAAGTAATGTGTTTCTTTAGTTTGGTCTCGGCTATTAAGGCAACGTCTATGTTCAGTCTGGTTAGTAGGTTAGTGAGTTCTAATATTTCGCTTCTGACTCCGTTTGCATTCCATTCTAATAAGAGCAAGGGTTTTATTAGAGTTTTGGGTTTAAGGGCCATTTTGGGTTAGTGCAGTGAGTAGTGTAATTATGGTGTTTAGTAGGTGGGGATTTTCTAGGACTTTTTTAATGAGGGTGATTAGTGCTTCAATTGAGTTTGTGTTATTATTATTTATAGTGTTTCTCACTGCATCAGCGGCTGTGTGATTTCTATTAAGTGGAGGGAAGTTTAAACTGTTGGTCGTAGGGCTTTCGATTTCCGCATTTTGTGTTGCTCTGCTTATGGAGTTAGGTCTTAGATTGTCTAATGTAGTTCTTTGCGTTTTATTTGTGCCATTTTGAATTGTAGATTTTACTGCAGGTTGTTGAGATTTATCTGTTATCATTTGTTGAGGCCTTGCTGTGAGTTTTTTGTATATGGGGCAGTCCCTGTAGCTTGCGGCGTGTTCGCCCTTGCAGTTGGTGCATTTAACATTCTTGTTTGAACAGGCTGAGAGCCTGTGTGTTCCAGAACATCGGACACATCTCTCAGTCCTATTACAAAACTGAGCTATGTGTCCAAAGCCCTGGCATCTGTAACATTGGGTGATTCCTGATAGACCTATGTATTTTTCTAGTTTTTACTCTTATGTAGCAGATGTGACTAAGTTCTTTTAGCATTTC
Organism: Diploptera punctata; assembly: GCA_030220185.1. NCBI lineage: Eukaryota > Metazoa > Arthropoda > Insecta > Blattodea > Blaberidae > Diploptera > Diploptera punctata. The sequence goes on from JASPKZ010008791.1 coordinate 88,613, forward strand.
CTCAAGGTGTTCATTTCTTTTAAAAGTGAGTATCCAGACTGGCAGGGGTGTTTTTATTCTGTTTCCATTTTGGAACATTAGTTTGGTTAATTGTCTGATTGCGATGATTGGATAATTGTGGTTCTGTAAGTACGAAAGTATGTCAGCTGTAGGGAATTCAGTTGGTAGACCTTTTAGAGTGACCTTTAGTGCTGTGTTTGGTTCATTGGAATGTGTGAAGTACTTGTAATTGTTTTGTTTATTTTCAATCTTTCTATTACATTTTTGTATGTATTATTATCTTCTGTTTGGATCTTTAAGGAGTTATTAGAGTAAGTCATTTTTACCGTTTTTATATCTTTACCTGCGATTTTTTCCAGTGTCATGGCATTTGTGATTTTTATATCTGCAATTATTGGTGGTGGTTTACGGAATTTAGGCTTAATTTGTTCTTTATCTACTATGTCTGTGGTTATATCATTTAGAGGGTTAAATCTATTTTCAGTGTTGATGTCTGAGGTTGTTTCTTTTAGATTGGTTTGTTTACTTGTCCTTTTTGGTAATATGAAGTCTGTATCTTGTGTATTTTGTATGTTATCTTCCTCTAGATCAAGTGCTTTTTCGTATTTGCGATTTAATGTGTCATGTATTGATTCTGAACCTGCATCTGAGTCTGAATTTTCCTGTTCTGTTTCACTTGACTGGGATTTTAAGTCCATATCTGAGATGTCTGGTCCGTGAGGAGGATGCTTGGGATAGGTATCTTTGGGTTGTACTTTCATCATCGTTAGACGATGGGAAGACAGGGCAGGAGGTTCCCTGTCCTTACTCCGGGATCGAGTAAGGCCTGGGGATTGACGGGAGCTGAGGAAAAGGTGATGCCGTGCACCGTGTTAAGGGATGGAAATTTGGGAGTCTAGCCGTGCGTCTGATCGTAATTTTAGCTTGAAAAAGCTAGTATTAAGCTCTTTTGTAGTGTTGCTTTGTTCACCGGCCGAGTGGGAGGCGAGCAGTTCAATGAAGCTGGCAGCCGCAGTGGTCGATCTGACTGACAACACCGCCGTAGACAAGAAGCTTGATCTGCGAAGAATCCTACTAGGCGCCTGCAGAAGAGATTCTACCATCCAACGAGAATGTCCGTCCAACGAGAATAGAATCGAATGAGAATACAGAATGAATGAAAAACGCAAAATGTAAACCTCTACAATCGACTAGACTATCAAACAGCAATCTCAGTGGAACAATGGAAGTCCCTACCGCTGACCAATCAGAATTCAGATATAACGCACAGTCGACTAGACCATCAAACAGCAATCTCATTGGAGCAATGGAAGTCCCTAACGCTGACCAATCAGGAGGCAGATACAACTTACGAACACATCGCAGTGAACGTATAAATAGGACAGACAGCGGACAGAATTGCCAGATTCTCTACTTGGTTTTCATCATCGAGACAACATCTCCTGAAATCAACAGAACAACGTACTCTTCTGAGCGCCAAGTCATCATGGTCAACCATCGAGGCTTTTCGACTCAATAGTAGTGCTGCAGTGTTAAAAAACAAAAAAGGAGTTAGGCTGGTAGTTCCGCTTACTGTGATTGGTCGTGTATATATAAGGTGATCGAAGCCGACCAATAGACGCGAGGCAGCTAAATTTTCTTAATTTTATTGATCGGGCTTAGGCCCGGTCCATTGGATAGTGTTTTTGTGTTTTTCTAATATAATTTCTTTGTGTAAAGTGGCTAACAGTGTGGTGTTGTGATTTATTCACAAAAATTGTGTAGTGTAAACCTGCCTAAGTGGTAAGTGTTTTCAGAAAATTTAATATATCAGTGAACTAAGTCTTGGCTTGCCAAGCAATGGCTCATATGTTAAATATAGATGATCCAATGGATAGTGATAGTGAGGATCCCGGGGCTTTCGCACGCTGGGAAGAGGCAGCTCAAAATTTTGAAAAATACAGTGCTAAAACTAAATTTGAGGAAATTCCAAAATTTAAAGATATCATCCACCAAATTCGTGGAGCCTTTTTGATAATCACAAACTATCTTGCCACCTTCAAAGCGTGCGACAAATCCGAGACAGTTGGTGACTTTACATCGACCTGTTTCGAAAATTTTAACTAAATTGTTCAAGACATATAGTGTAGAGCAAGGCCTATTTAATGCCATATTGAAGGAGTTGAAGGCTGATTTGGTTGAACTTCAATCAATGAGCCTTCTCACCACAGATGAACCAAATTTTCCAGAATCTGACACGGAAGCGGCATTCTCTCCTGCTACTCCGAGTAGCTCTGCTAACTTGGATGGCAGAGAGAATCCAAATCCGTCTCAATTTCTAAAGACTCAACCAACTGAAGAGGTCAAAACTAGTAAGAAAAGACGAAATAAAAGCAAAAGCAAAGGAACTAAAAAAGTTGTAAAATCAAATGATATCAAATCAGGTAGAAAACATGAAAGTCGGTCTAAACAGGTCGAGGCAAGGTCTCCTGCTGTAGTTCCAGTGGTTGAGACTGCCAACAGATTTTCAGTTTTAACTGACATGACAGAACCAATTGCTGGAACTTCCTCACAAGTGGTTCCACCACCTATTTCTATCGCCGGTCCTTCTACGGCCACAAACAAAACTACACCTATCAGAAATATTGACTCCGCGAAACAGAGACCGCCACCCATTACTGTTATTGGACACACGGACCTGTTTCGCATGAACAAGGAATTAAGAGCACTCACTAGTGGAGATCTCCGAGTAGTCAATATTCCTGAAGGTCTGCGTTATTACGCAGCTTCAATGGAAGACTTTCAGATCATGAAAACGTATTTTAATTCCTTACATAAGGAATACTATACGTATCAAATCTTAAAGGACACTCCATTGAAGGTAGCACTGAAACGTCTACCAGCAAATATCAAAATTGAAGAAATTGAAGAGGAAATCAGGTCCTTGGGATTTCCTCTTCAAAAGTAACGCAAATTATTGCGAAAAAAGATAATTTGGAAAAACCCTTACCGGTTTTCATTTTGGAACTAAAGCGAACAGCAGAGGCTTTCAAAATTTATGATCTCAAAAGGCTATGTTATTGTGTTGTGGCCGTGGAAGGATATAGACCAAGGGCCGGTCTTAAACAATGTTTCAAGTGCCAGTCCTTCAACCACACCTTTCCTGCGTGTAGCCGGACGCCACGTTGCGTAATCTGTGCCGAGGCCCATGGGCATAAGGACTGCCCCATTAAGGCCTCTGCACAGAGAAACCCAAATTTACTAAAGTGTGTAAATTGCGGGGCGTCTGGTCACCCTGCTTCATACCGTGGCTGTCCAGCTTTCCAGGCAGCGCTGGAAAAGTATGAACAAGCCAAAAAACCAAAAGTTACCCAATTACCATCCATTCAACCCAAGACTTTCACTTCGGTGAAAGTCAATCCTCATGTTACCTTCTCCCAAGTAACCAAACCTGGTACTTCTTCACAAACAAATGTGAACAACAATGTTCAAGATCGCACTATACCGGCGATACAATTAAGTACACATGTCGAGGAGTTTCTCCAAGATATTCAGCCCTTAGTGGCTAGTCTATCTACTATGGAGAAATTCCTCTTCATGCACAAAATATTTAACCTATGTTCCATAGGTTAAATATTGAGGAATCATACATTATCCACATGGTATTCTAGAGAGAAAACATCTTCCTACTATGGCTAGGTTTAACATAAGTCAAGAACCCCATAATGATAGCCATAAAGAAATTTAGCTGCAAAAGTCGCCCAGTGGGTAACAAAACGCAGCAAGTGGGATGGTGCCAGTCACCTCCGAATATAAACACAGAATTGCCAGTCTCAAGACAACCCATGAAGATGCCAGACGCAGTCTCTGGCGAAACGTCGGGGAACTACAAGCATCAGGACCACGGCCTACAGCCGGAAAATCCTCATCATTGCAACTCTGGCCGTGAAAGTCTACGTGAATAGATATAATAATTAAATTTTTGACATTGAGCAATGCAACCTTAAATGACATGATAAGAAACATAAATGCTCGAACGGGAACTGAACCCGGACCTCTGGATTTATATCCCACTACTTCTAATATTAATGAGAATATATTATTATAAGAGAAATAATAGTCTGTACTACACTTGCTGGAAGGCGTAATCGGTAGCGTAATGGGATATATATATATATAATAATAATAATAATAATAATTAAATTATTGACATTGAGCTATGCAAGCTTAAAATTACATGATAAGAAAAATAAAAGCTCGGACGAGACTAGAACCCGGACCACTTGATTCATAATCTACTACATTTAGTAATAATAAGGATATATTATTATAAGAGTAATAAATGTTTGTACTAAACATGCTCGGTGGCGTAATCGGTAGCGCGTTGTGATATACAGGGTGGACCGCTCGAATGGACCTAATTTCAATTGCTTGTTACTGGCAAACGGTTGAAGATAGAAACTTAAAACAACGTTCATATTACAGAAAAACTCACCAAGTTTTGATATCCAGATCACCACATCTCTATATGAGCCCCAGCAGTCACTGTGACGATATCAAAGCGATGAACAATATCTTGCCAAGTACGTTGGAGTATGTCTTCTGGAATGTTCTCAATAGCCTCTATGATGCGCTCACGAAGATCACGAAGGTCTTTGACTGGGGTGGTGTAAACTTTATCTTTGACTTAGCCCCAGAGAAAGAAATCCAGTGGTGTTAAATCGGGAGATCTCGGGGGCCACGCGATTGGTCCTCCCCTACCAATCCAACGGCCAGGGAAAATGTTGTCCAAAGTCGTACGAACTTCATTGGACCAGTGGGGAGGAGCACCATCTTGCTGGAAAACGATGTTAGGCTGCAGTTGTTCAATTTGTGGAAAGAAGAACTGCTCCAGCATGTCAAGATATGTGGTACCACGAACAGTTTTCTCGGCGAAGAAAAACGGTCCAATGACCTTATTATGTGACAAACTGCACCAAACATTCATCTTCGGACTATCACGAACATGCTCTTGAATAGCGTGAGGATTCTCCGATCCCCAGATCCGCACATTATGCCGGTTTACCTTGCCTGACAAATGGAAAGTGGCTTCGTCCGAGAAGAAAATCTTGGTCATGAAGTCAGGATCAGCGCCGAGACGGTCCAGCATCGTATTGGCGAATTCCACACTCGTTTCGGCATGTCATTCGGCTCCAGACGTTGCACTAACTGCACTTTATATGCGTGCAGTTTGAGGCGTTTGTGGACAATCCGTTGTAATGTCGATTTTGGTATTTGAAGTTCCCGCGAAGCTCTTCTTAATGACTTCCGGGGGCTTCGCTCAAATGCGGCTTGAACATTTGCTACCATTTCATCGGATGCTCTGCGACCACCACCATGCTTCTTCAACACAACAGATCCTGTAGCTAATAATGTATCACGCCACTTCTTTATGCTTCTAGCAGTTGGAGCATCACGGTTAAACACACGCCGGAACTCCCTTTGAACTCTAATGATTGATTTAAACTCCGCATACCACAAAACAGCTTGCGCTTTCATCTGCGGAGTCGCCATTTTCACAAACAATTAAATCTAAGAACGAGAAACGTATCTTTGTGCCATCTACCGACAGGATTCGAAACTTGTACTATGAACGTTGTTTTAAGTTTCTATCTTCAACCGTTTGCCAGTAACAAGCAATTGAAATTAGGTCCATTCGAGCGGTCCACCCTGTATATATATATATATATATATATATATACATTAATTAAATTTTTGACATTGAGCCATGCATGGTTAAAATTGCATGATAAGAAAAACAATTGCTCGGCCGGTACTTGAACCTCGACCTCTGGATTTATATCCCACTACGTTTAATTATAATGAGAATATATTATTATAAGAGAAATGAATGTTTGTGATTAACTTGCTCAGTGGCGTAATCGGTAGCACACTGGGATATATATATATATATATATATATATATTTACATTGAGCTATGAAAGCTTAAAATGAAATGATAAGAAAAATAAATGCTCGGACGGGACTTGTACCCGGACCTCGGGATTTATATCCCACTACATATATTAATGATGAGAATATATTATCATAAGATAAATTAATGTACGTACTACACTTGCTCTGTGGCGTATTCAGTTGCACACTTGGATATGTATATATATATATATATATATATATATATATATATATAATTATATTAGACTTGCTCGGGGGCGTGTTCGGTAGCGCACTGGGATATATATATATATATAATTAAATTCTTAAGGTTGAGCAATGCAAGCTTAAATTGACATGATAATAAAATAAATGCTCGGACGGGACATGAACCCGGACCTCTATATTTAGATCCCACTACATCTAATAATAATGAGAATATATTATTATAAGAGTAATTAATGTTTGTACCAGACCTGCTCGGTTGCGTAATCGGAAGCGCACTGGGATATATATATATATATATATATTATTATTATTATTATTTTATTATTATTATTATCATTAAATATTTGATTTTGAGCAGTGCAAGCTTAAATGTCAGGATAAGAAAAATAAGTGCTCGGACGAGGATTCGAATCCGGGCCATACATTTATATCCCACTACATCTTGTAATAATGAGAATATATTATTACAAAGGAAATAAATGTTTGTACTAGACATGCTCGGTTGCATAATCGGTAGCACATTGGGATATATATAATGATTAAATTTTTGACATTGAGCAATGAAGCTTGAAATGTCATGAGAAGAAAAATATATGCTCGGACGGGACTTGAACCCGGACCTCTGGATTTATACCCCACTACATCTAGTAATAATGAGAATATATTAGAACAATTCCATATGTGACTGACTGACATTTACAATACACTTTTGCAGCAAAATGGTTGCATAAATATTACAACTGATTGAAATAAGGGGTGTTATCTACGTGATATCATAGAAGAATAGTGTGTGGTTAAGACTGTACTTAAATATACAACTTTTGAAGAAAATCAGTGCTCTTTATTATCTATCAAAGTATGTGTGACTGACTGACATAAATGTCAAATCATCATGCAGCTAAACATGTTCATGTGCATCATGCTCTGAAGTGTGATTCATAATTCAATTTTTCAAAATACCGTTTGGAGGACACATTTCAAGTTATATTCTCAATAAAAAACGAAACAGAAATCACAATTAAAACCACAGTTATAACCGAATATATGATGTGTGAATGACTGACTACATTCTGTGACTGGCTGACATATCTGAATTTTATTAAGACTTTAATATTCTGGAGCTGCAAATATTATGCAAATATTACAATATAATATGAAATTATAATAGATAAGTCCACCGCTGTGGTCTCGAGGTAGCGTGCTGCTTTGTCACGTAGCGAGCACCGGTTCGATCTCCGGTCGGGACAGTTTTCTGGGTGAGGTTTTTATCGAGGTTTTTCCTCACCTGTAAGACAAATGTCAAGAAAACTTTAAGGCCCAAACGGTCCCCGAAACCATATGATCATCATCATCCTTATTATCATCATCATCCTTCACCGGTGTGGAAAGAACGGGAAGCTGCGACATCTACAGTTCCCTAGTAAAGCTGCAAGCACAGCATGAAAATGCTATGATTGCAGTGAAGGACCTGCCCTCGGACAGAATTACTATGGATGGATAATATATAAAAAGTGATAATATGGAGATGAATAAAGAACTTCACTCCTTTTATCATGGATAGGATATGTACAATTTGATATATTGTAAAAATAAATAATAGTTTTAAAAAACTAAAACAGCACGCTTTATTAGAAAACCGAACTAAAAAATGAAAAATAATTTTAATTTCCAACACGCTTGGGATAAATTTAAAGTGGTCAACAAAAAAATCTTCTCCAACACATATAGAATAAAACTAGAATTATCATAAGTAATGCCACGAGTGATTTCCAAATTATCGATAAATTCACGACTCTCGAAGTGAGGAGTGAATTTATCTAGAGAATTTGGAAATCAAGAGTGGCATTTGTTAGGACTATTTAACGAATAAAATTAAGCTGTTTACTCACAAATCATTATTTAACTATAGTTATTTCAAAATATTTATATATTTAATGAAAACGGCGATGTTTGAAAACAAATGAGAAACGATAGGTACGCTTCTACTGCTTCTTTTGTTTATCACTGCAACCAGATCATACTATTTATTGCCAAAGGAACGCAATATTGTAAGGAGGAGCTTTCTTTAATATGGTAATTATAACACTGATAAATATTTGGTGAAACACGACTCTGATTGGTTGTAAAACAGAAATCATTGAAACGTGATTGGTCATTGACTCCCATTTGGGGCATGAGTTAAATAGTCAACAAAAAGAAAATAATTTTACCATCAAAAGCGTGGGATGCCTTTTATGATTTTTACATGTTCTTCTTAGAGACTTTTCTTTTACCAATATTTGATTATTATCAAACATATTAATTGATATAGAGCACCCCACGCTTTTGATGGTAAAATTATTTTCTTTTTGTTGATAATTCTAGTTTTATTCTATATTTGTTGGAGAAGATTTTTTTTGTTGACCACTTTAAATTTATCCCAAGCGTGTTGGAAATTAAAATTATTTTTCATTTTTGAGTTCGGTTTTCTAATAAAGCGTGCTGTTTTAGTTTTTTAAAACTATTATTTATTTTTTTTTAGTTTTAATATTTTACAGCATAACATAAGAATGTAAATATATTTAAATTCCATACTATTGTAGTATGAGCTAAAATTATTACTCTTCTAAAAAGAAAATCCCCAGCCGGATTCGAACCAGAGACCTATGGATTACTGAAACTATATGCCACTAGTTCACCGCTCTACCAACTGAGCTCTGACAACGATTGACTAAAAAGTCGACAAGTTCGTAACCTATTATACCAGTTTTAATGTTTTTGATTTTCTGATGATTCTGGCCAGAAATTTAGAAATAAAATATGAAATTATTATAGTGTCACGGGTCCTTTACAAGTATACAAAGTTGCAAGTCGATCCAATGCTTCTAAGTGGGTGAAAATCGTGTTCAAAAATTCCGTTACATGAATACAAAAACACTTTTTTTTACACGCTTTATATTAGCTTGACCTGTATCTATCTATCTATCTATCTATCTATGTAACTGAATCTTTCATCGCGTTTTTCAGCCACTTAAAATAATTGGATCGACTTGAAATTTTGTATACGCGTAAAGGACCCGTGACAATACAATAATTTCATATTTATTTTCTAAAATCCTGGCCAGAATCATCAGAAAATCAAAAAAAAGTGTTTTTGTATTTATGTAACGGAATTTTTTAACACGATTTTCACCCACTTAGAGACATTAGACCGACTTGAAACTTTGTATACTTGTAAAGATCCCGTGACAATACAAAAATTTCATATTTATTTTCTAAAATCCTGGCCAGAATCATCATAAAATCAAAAAAAGTGTTTTTGTATTTATGTAACGGAATCTTTGAACACGATTTTCACCCACTTAGAAACATTGGATAGACTTGAAACTTTGTATACTTGTAAAGGACCCGTGACAATACAATAATTCCATATTCATTTTCTAAAATCCTGGCCAGAATCATCAGAAAATCAAAAAAAGTGTTTTTGTATTTATGTAACGGAATTTTTGAACACGATTTTCACCCACTTAGAGACATTGGACCGACTTGAAACTTTGTATACTTGTAAAGATCCCGTGACAATACAATAATTTCATATTTATTTTCTAAAATCCTGGCCAGAATCATCATAAAATCAAAAAAAGTGTTTTTGTATTTATGTAACGGAAACTTTGAACACGATTTTCACCCATTTAGAAGCATTGGATCGACTTGCAACTTTGTATACTTGTAAAGGACCCATGACACTAAAATAATTTCATATTTTATTTCTAAATTCCTGGCCAGAATCATCAGAAAATCAAAAATATTAAAACTGGTATAATAGGTTACGGACTTGTCGACTTTTTAGTCAATCGTTGTTAGAGCTCAGTTGGTAGAGCGGTAAACTAGTGGTATATAATTTTAGTAATCCATAGGTCGCTGGTTCGAATCCGGCTGGGGAGGATTTTTTTTTAGAAGAGTAATAATTTTAGCTCATACTACAATAGTATGGAATTTAAAGATATTTACATTCTTATCTTATTCTGTAAAATATTAAAACTAAAAAATAAAAAAATAAATAATAGTTTTAAAAAACTAAAACAGCACGCTTTATTAGAAAACCGAACTCAAAAATGAAAAATAATTTTAATTTCCAACACGCTTGGGATAAATTTAAAGTGGTCAACAAAAATATCTTCTCCAACACATATAGAATAAAACTAGAATTATCAACAAAAAGAAAATAATTTTACCATCAAAAGCGTGGGGTGCCTTTTATGATTTTTACATGTTCTTCTTAGAGACTTTACTTTTATCAATATATGTTTATTATCAAATATATTAATTGATATAGAGCACCCCACGCCTTTGCTGGTAAAATTATTTTCTTTTTGTTGATAATTCTAGTTTTATTCTATATGTGTTGGAGAAGATATTTTTGTTGACCACTTTAAATTTATCCCAAGCGTGTTGGAAATTAAAATTATTTTTCATTTTTGAGTTCGGTTTTCTAATAAAGCGTGCTGTTTTAGTTTTTTAAAACTATTATTTATTGATTTTCTGATGATTCTGGCCAGGATTTTAGAAAATAAATATGACATTATTGTATTGACACGGGTCCTTTACAAGTATACAAAATTTCAAGTCGATCCAATTATTTTAAGTGGGTGAAAAACGTGATGAAAGATTCAGTTACATAGATAGATAGATAGATAGATAGATAGATAGATAGATAGATAGATAGATAGATACAGGTCAAGCTAATATAAAGCGTGTAATATTAAATAAATAGTGTAATTTATTTAACTTGGTTACCATGTATCATTTTAAATTTCCCAAAATAAAGAAAATATTAACTTCTTAAGAACTACAGTTAAATATTCCTAATATGTGTATAATTTTATTACATCCATATTAACTGACTAAAATTTATATGATGCTGGATTGAACCATTAAAATAAATAAAAATGCCGGTATAGAATTTGCATTGTTCTTTCCAGAACACTAAAATTATATTTCACGCGTCTCAACTATAAAGACAAAAAAAAATTAACGAAAAAGTACAGTATACAAATTATTAGATTTTTTTATGTGAATGTGAAAAATTATGTTATAATTCATTCAAAGCAACTGATGGCGAATTATATTGCTGACATGTGTTCTATTTTTAAACTAAACAATCGAAAGAAATCTCTTACAATGCGCGAAATCTTACTTTATGACTGATTGTTTACACGTGGCGCACATAGTACAGCGTTGTCATACGTATTTTCACTTTCTTGGTTTCCAATAACGCTACACACAAACAAAAAACCCCATAAATAATTTTATTTTACAACACTAGAGTTATCCATACTTAAACACATATACTCTACGCCAATTGTATTTTTTAAACAAGAAACTTCATATGATTTAGAACTGTTTTTGCAATTAACAAGCATGACTCTGTTTCATAAAGTGAATGCTAACACAATGTGGCGACACCGCACTGTGTATCCTCGATAATGCGACGCACATGGCATGTCAAAAGTCAAACTAATGCGAGAACCTTTCAGGTCCAAGACTCCCACACACACATATTCTAACACATATGAACCGCGCACTTGCTTTTAATTCCACTCACTTAATAACATACTTATTGAAGAATTTCAGAATGAAGAATTATTTAAATGCCATTAATAAAAATATAAAAATGTATTTAATATAATTAACGTAATTACCTTACAAGACAATGTCGTTAGTACTTTTTTGTTTGTTATGTACCGATAATGTAGAATCCCAGAGGAAATTTGGATCCATCAATTATCGTATTGTGTACAATGATTTTTGTATGATTTATGTGAGTGACTGTAGCTTTCACTTAATAATTATAGGGCGCATTTTAATTATCTAGAATATTATAATATAATTATTAGTATTACATTTATGATCAGGAGGGACCGAAATATGGTATAACAAAACTATCGGAGAAACAAACAAATTTATACAGTGAAAACGTAAAACAAAATTTCGTTTAATTTTGCATGTGTTTTCAGGTTTCGGAATATATCATGTTCTACTATTAATTCAGATCAAAATAATCCGTATTTCAAACATTAACGTCTATAATCGGAAAATTTCATCTGCAAAAAATATCTCATCGAAAAAATTACTCCTGCGCCAATTTCAAAATTTTCACATCGGTATGACATTTTCATGTAATTAGTCTACATTTAAATCCTTCCGCTGACTGCCTTTTCGCTCAAATTGTCACAGAAGGAGGGCCAGTAATTATATAATGAAACAGCTAAGCCGAACAGTCTACCAGATTTCCTAAACCATGTTTATGTTAATACACAGCGGAGTCCAGCAAGCAACTGACTGCGTCATGCGTATTAGCAATATAAGTGAGGGGACAAAAAGTCAGTCAGTCACGGCACTCCAGCGGGAAAAATAATTGCTTTACAAGAAAATATCATGTATACTTTTTTGTTAGTTGCGTACCGATAACGTACAATCCAAGAGGAATCTTTAATCCATCAATTATTATGTTGTGTGCAGTAATTTGTATCCGTTTTCTGTGACTGACTGACCATAACTTACAGTTAACAACTATAGGGCACATTTAAGGTATATAGAATATTAGAATACAATTAATATTGTTTAATTTACGACAAAGGAGGACCAAAGTATGGTTTAACTAAATATTTTGTGAAATAAAACGAATTCTTACGATCAAATCCTTAAACAAGAAATTGGTAAAATTTTGCGTATTTTTTCAGGTTTTGAATATGACAAGTTCTACCGCTATTATTAGATTAAAATAATGCACATTTGAAACATTTTCTTATAGAATTATAAAATTTGATATTTACAGATATATATTACATCAACAAAATTATTCCTGCAACAGTTTCAAAATTTTCACCTCGGTATGACATTTTCATGGAATCGCTGATTATTACAAGAGAAGAATGTTTGTACAAGACATGGTCGGTAGCGTAATCGGTAGCGCACTGGGATGAATCCACAGGTTCATGTTGAAGGCCCGTCCAAGCATTTGTTTATTTTTGTTATCATGTCACATATATATATATATATATATATATATATATAATTACATGGAGGAATTATATACAATTGCACTTCAAAATTGCGCTTGTAATATAGAATAACATAAAATCATATCTAAAAAATATATAAAGACAGAAACATTTGAAATTTTATTTAAATTTCTTATATGTTAGCTCTCTGATGTGAACAGTACAAATCGTAATATATTTTCAAACATTTTAATCCATGATAAATATGGTACTTCTAAATATATTTAATATTTACCTCATAAAGGAAGAGTTGCGCTTCCTTCATTCCAAAAAAATTCTGTTACGAACTGGATTTAAACATGTATAATATTTTATTTTATTAAATTAAAATGAAAACTGACTTTTCCAATTTTCACATACAGTGGCGTTGCTTCGGAACGTAAGTTGTTATTACGTCAACATGTTTGTTATTTTCTCTGCTAAAAAACAATTTAATTGAATAGTGTTACGAAGTTAAAATTTTTTATAAATCTTGCGAGGCGGAAATATTATATATATACACACATATATATATTATAATTAAATTTTTGGCTTTCAGCAATGTAAGAATTAAATGACATGATAAAAAAAATAAATGCTGGGACGTGACTTGAACCCGAACCTCTGGATTTATATCCCACTATATCTAGTAACAATTAACTAACTACTTGGTGGCAATATTGAACCAGTTGGTTCATCCACGGCGGACATCAGCTCTCCATATATCCCTATCCTGAGTTAAAATTTTCCAATCATCCCCTGTATAATCTACCTCCCTCAAATTATAGATATTTTTTTTCTCCCACCTCATTCTTGCTCTACCAACTGGGCGTTTTCCCTTTGGCTTTCCTACAAGAATCTTCCATGCACGTCTTTCATTCCCCATTCGTGGCACATATCCTGCCCATCGCAGTCTAAGAGACTTAACTGTTCTCATTATATCTGGCTTACTATAAAGACCATGTAATTCACTGTTATGCAGTCTTTTCCATTCACCTGTCTGTTCATCTCTCTTTGGTCCAAAAATTTTCCAAAGAACTTTATTCTCTAATACTGGTAATCACCTTACCTGCCTTAAAGTAAGAGTCCATGTTTCGCATCCATATAATATAACTGGTAAAATAATAGTTTTATAGTTTTTAAGTTTAACATTTTTCGAAAGTAGTTAGGAAGTCAAGAGTCTCTGTAATGCATAATAACATGCAATTCCAGAATTGAGCGTATGTTTAATTTCCCTGTGCATCTCATTCCTGTTTGTGAATATTGTTCCTAGGTAGGCCTATTTGAATTCAGCCAATTCTTCAAAATTTCCCTCATTTGTGATTAGCTGTTCATTTCCATTATATAATGTATTTCTACGTGTGACCATATATTTAGTTTTATTCATATTTATTTCCAGTCCCAATTTCTTAGTAGTCAGTAGTGTGTCCGTGTTGGCCTTTAGTATCACCTCGCTATCGGCCAGTAGTACTACATTATCAGCATAATATAACAGCTTATTAATACCATAGAGTTGTAGGCCTTCTTCATCCTCTAAAGATTTGATGGCATGCTCTAGTAGACAAATTAAATAGTAGAGGAGATAGTGTATATCTTTGCTTCAAGCCATTGTGGATTTCAAAAGTATCCGAAAATTGTTTGCCTACTCGCACCCTACTCTTTGTGCCATTTAGACACATTCGTATAAGTCTAACTAACTTTTTAGGAATTCCGAACTATAGCAGGATACTATATAACTTCTCCCTCTTAATTGAATCGTATGCCTTTTGGAAGTCTACGTAGCCTATAGTTGGTGTACAGGACCATTATATTCCCATTTCTTTTCTAAAATCTGTTTTATTCCAAAAATCTGATCTGCTGTAGACCTGCTTTTCTAAATCCACATTGATGATATCCTAGAATCTCATCAATATAAGGAGTAATTCTGCTTATTAATATATTTGTTAGAATTTTGTACGAAGTTGAAATTAATGAGATGCCCCTATAGTCGTTGCAATCAGTTTTATCACCTTACTGATAAATTGGTATGGTAATTGATTCCTTCCATTCATCTGGAAGAGCTTCTTTATCCCAAATCATATTAAGCAACTGACGTAATTACTCCATCAATTTTTCTCCACATGATTTTGTCAGTTCTGCTGGGATCTCATCTGAATCTGATGCTTTATACAGCTTCAATTTTTCAATCGCCATTTTAACCTCTAATTCACTTGGTTCTACGATTAACATTTCTGCTCTTTGCAAATTATTCTCTTCAATATCCTGTTCTGTATGTATATTCAATAATTGATTAAAGTAACTTTTCCATCTATTTAATATACTCCTGGAATCTGCAATCATATCCCCATTTTCATTCCTAATTATGTATGTTCTAGCCTGAAACCCTTTCTTCTCTATACTAATTCCCAGATACAATTCTCTAAAGTTCCTATTTTTGGCATTCATTTCAAGTTCATTAATCTTCTCTCTCAGATATTTCCACTTTTTACTCTTTAGTAACCTTGTGGTTTCCCGTCTGACACTACACAATTGCTCCAAATTTACCTCATTTGGCTCATGTAACCATTTCATATTTGCTTTCTTTCTTTTCTTCATAATGTCGGCACATTCCTCATCAAACCATTTCTTGTTTTGACCAATGCTTTCTGATGCTGACAATTTAATAGTGTCTCTTATAGCCTCCCAATCTATATAGAAAATATTATTATAAGAAAAATGAATGTTTGTAATAGACTTGTTCGCTGATGTAATCGGTAGCGCACAGGGATATATATACAATAATTACATTTTTGACATTGAGCAGTGCAAGCTTAAAATGCCATGATAAGAAAACTAAATGCTCCGACGGGAAAAGAACCCAGACCTCTGGATTTATATCCCACTACATCTAGTAATAATGAATATATTATTATAAGAGAAATAAATGTTTGTACTAGACTTGCTCGGTGGCGTAACTGGTAGCGCACGCAAATATATATATATAATTAATTTATTGACATTGAGCAATGCCAGCTTAAAATTATATGATAAGAAAAATAAATGTTCGGACGGAACTTGAATGCGGTCCTGTGGTTTTATATCCCACTACATCTAGTAATAATTAGAATATATTATTATATGAGAAATCCATCCATCCATAGTAATTCTGCCCGAAGGCAGGTCCTTCACTGCAATCATAGCATTTTCATGCTATGCTTGCGGTTTTACAAGGGAATTGTAGGTGTGGTAGCTTCCCGTTGCTTTCCACACCGGTGAAGGATGGTGGGGATGATGATAATGATAAGGATGATAATGTCGATGATGACCATATGATTTCGGGGACCATTTGGGCCTTAATGTTTTCCTGATATTTGTCTTACAGGTGAGGAAAAATCCCGATAAAAACCTCACCCAGAAAAACTGCCCCGACCGGGGATCAAACCCAGGCCCGCTGCGTGACAAGGCAGCACGCTACCTCGAGACCACAGCGGTGAACATATGAGAAATTAATGTAATAGACCAGCTCGGTGGCATAATCAGTAGCGCAATGTCATATATATATAGGCCCTATATATATATATACATATATATATATATATATATATATATAATTAAATAATTGACATTGAACAATGCAAGCATAAATTGACATAATAAGAAAAATATGTGCTGGAACAGGACTTGAACACGGACCTCTGGATTTATGTCCAATAACATCTAGTAATAATGAGAATATATTATTATAAGAGAAATGAATGTTTGTACTAGACTAGCACGGTAGCGCACTGGGATATATATATATAATTACATTTTTGACATTGAACAATGCAAGCTGAACTGACGATAAAAAAATAAATGCTCCGACGGGAATTGTACCTTTGGTTTTATATTCCACTACATCTAGTAATATTGAGAATATATTATTATAAGAGAAATAAATGTTTGTACGAAACTTGCTCGGTGGCGTAATCGGTAGCGCACTGGGATATATACATATAATGATAATTAAATTTGTGACATAGAACAATGCAAGCTATGAATGACATGATGTGAAAAATAAATGCTCGGACGGGAAAATAACCCAGACCTCTGGATTTATATCCCACTACATCTAGTAATAATTAGAATATATTATTATAAGAGAATTGAATGTTTGTACAATACTTGCTCGGTGGCGTATTCGGTAGCGCACGGGGATATATATATATTATAACTATATTTTTGACATTGAGCAATGCATTCTTAAAATGACACGATAAGAAAAATAAATACTTGAACGGGAATTGAACCCAGACATCTGAACCTATATCCCACTACATATAGGAATGGGAATATATTATTATAAGAGAAATTAATGTTTGTACTAGACTTGACCGGTAGCGCAAAGGATATATATATATATATATATATATATAATAATTAAATATTTGACATTGAGCAATGCAAGCTTAAATGACATATTAAAAAATAAATGCTCGGACGAGACTTAACCCGGACATCTGGGTTTTTATCCCACTACATCTAGGAATAATGAGAATATATTATTATAAGAGAAATTAATGTTTGTATAGACTTGTTCGGTGGCGGAATAGGTAACGGACTGATATATATATATATATATATATATATATATATATATATATATATATATATACTATAATTAATTTTTTCACATTGTGCAATGCAGGCATAAAAGAAATGATAAGTAAAATAAATGTTCGGACAGGGCTTAAACCCGGACCTCTGGATTTACACATCACTACATCTACTAATAATGAGTATATTTTATTATTAGAGAATTGAATGTTTGTAGTACACTTGCCGCGTGGCGTAATCGGTAGCACACTGGGATATTTATATATATATATATATATATATATATGTGTGTGTGTGTGTGTTTGTGTGTGTATATTGTAATTAAATTTTTGACATTGAGCAATGCAATATTAAATGACATGATAAGAAAAATATATGCTCGGACGGGACTTGAAAGAGGACCTCTGAATTTATATCCCACTACATCTAGTAATAATGAGAAAATATTATTATAAGAGAAATGAATGTACTAGACATGCTCGGTGGTAAATATAGTATTTCTAAATGTAGTTAGTATTTATCTGATAAAGGAAGAGCTGCGCTTTCTTCACTCCAAAAAATTAGTGTTACAAACTAGAATTAATCCTGTCTAATATTTGTATTTTATTAGATTCAAATCAAAACTGCCTTTTTAAATTTTCACATACAGAGGCGTTGCTCCGCAACGTAAGTTCTTTTTACGTCAACATATTTGTTACTTTCTTTGCTAAAAACCCATTTCATATACTAGTGTTACGAAATTAATATTTTTTTATAAATCTTGCGAGCCTGAAATGTTATATATATATATATATTCCATTCATAGTAATTCTGCCCGAAAGCAGGTCCTTCACTGCAATCATAGCATTTTCATGCTATGCTTGCAGCTTTACTAGGGAATTGTGTAGGTGTGGTAGCTTACCGTTGCTTTCCATACCGGTGAAAGATGATGATGATAATGATAATGGTAAGGATGATAATGCTAAGGATGATGGCCATGTGATTTCGGGGACCGTTTGGGCCTTAAAATGTTTCCTGACTTTTGTCTTACGGGTGAGGAAACACCCCGATAAAAGCCTCAGCCAGAAAAACTGCCCGACCGGGGATCTAACCCGGGCCCGCTGCGTGAGAAGGAAGCAAGCTACCTCGAGGCCACAGCGGTGGACATATATATATATATATATATATATGTTATAATTAATTTTTTGGCATTGAGCAATGTAAGCATGACATGATAAGAAAAAATAATGCTCGGACGGGAGTTGTACCCGGAACTCTGGATTTATATCCCACTACACGGCGTAACAATTAGACTATATTATTATAAGAGAAATGAATGTTTTTACTAGACTTGCTCGGTGGCGTAATCGGTAGCGCGCTGGGATATATATATATTATAATTATACAGTGTTTGACATTGAGCGATGCATGCTGAAAATGACATGATAAGAAAGATAAATGCTCGGACGGGACTTGAACCCGGACCTCTGTATTTATATCCCACTACATCTAGTAATAATGAGAATATATTATTATAAGATAAATTAATATTTGAACTTGACTTGCTCAGTGGCGTGATCGGTAGCGCACTGGGATATATATATATATATATATATTATAATTGCATTTTTTACATTGAGCAATACAAGCTTATAATGACGTGATAAGAAAATAAATACTCGGACGGGACTTGAACCCGGACCTCTGGATTTATATCCCAATACATCTAGTAAAAATGAGGATATATTATTAAAGGAGAAATAAATGTTTGTACTAGACTTGCTCGGTGGTGTATTCGGTAGCGCACTGGGATATATATATATATATATATGTATATACAGGGTGATTACAAATGATTGGAGCGATTTCATGATTTTATGGTAGCTGTAGTATTCGACATATTTTCACGAACTTTTACAGATACATAGAGCAACTTCCCAGGTTTTTTTTGAGATGTTACAGGTGCTCCATATGCTCCCCCTTGGTGATTCTGCAGATATCAAGTCTGTAATCAAGTTCGTCCCATACTCGACGTAACATGTCCCTATTAATTTGTTCAAAGGCATTGATTATGCGAGCTCGCAGGTCTGGTAAGTCTACTGGTAAAGGAGGCACAAACACTGAATCTTTCACATACCCCCAAACAAAAAAATCGCACGGCGTCAAATCGGGGGAGCGTGGAGGCCATGACAACAATTTCTGATCATTCTCTCCACTGCGACCGATCCATCGGTTTGGCAATCTCATGTTTAAAAATTCACGAACATCGTGATGGAAGTGTGGTGGAGCACCATCCTGCTGGTAGATGAAGGTCTCACTGTCGGTCGTCAGCTGCGGCATGAGCCAATTTCCAGCATGTCCAGGTACACGTGTCCTGTAACGTTCTGCTCGCAGAAGAAAAAAGGGCCATAAACTTTGAACTGAGAAACCGCACAGAACACACTAACTTTTGGGGAGTCGCGAATGTGCTGCACAATAACGCGGGGATTTTCTGTGCCCCAGATTCGCACATTGTGTTTGTTCACTTTGCCATTCACAAAGAATGTTGCTTCGTCACTGAAGACAAGTTTCTCACAAAAACCATCCTCATCCATAAACTGCTGCATTTGTGTACAAAATTCAAACCGACTCACTTTGTCAATGGGCGTAAGGGCTTGTAGAAATTGCAAGTGGTAAGGTTTATGCTTCAATCTTTTCCGCAAGATCTTCCAAACGGTCGGTTGTGGAATGTTCAGCTCTCTGCTCGCTTTTCGTGTTGATTTCTGTGGGCTACGTGTGAAACTCATCCGCACACTCTCAACCTTTTCTTCACTCACTGAAGGACGACCCGTTGATTTCCTTTTACAGAGGCATCCTGTAGCTTTAAATTGCGCATACCATCGCCGAATGGAGTTGGCACTCGGTGCATCTTTCTCGAACTTCGTTCTGAAGTGTCGTTGCACAGTTATCACAGATTGAGTTGAATGAAATTCAAGCACAGCATATGCTTTCTCCTCGCCTGTCGCCATCTTTGATAACTGCTGCGCTCTCTCGGTTTAAAGCTGAAACACGGCTGCGAGAGAAAACAAAAAAAAACCTTATGAGTTTTTATACATAACTTTAAAGTTCTGTGAAGATATGTCAAATAAGATCGCTACAATAAAATCATGAAATCGCTCCAATCATTTGTAATCACCGTGTATATATAAATCATTATAATGAAATGTTTGACATTGATCAATGCAAGCTTAAATGACATAAGAAAAATAAATGCTCAGACGGGAATTGAACCCAGACCTCTGCATTTATATCCCACTACTTCTAGTAATAACGAGATTATATTATTGTAAGAGAAATTAATGTTTTTACTAGTGTTGCTCAGTGGCGTAATCGGTAGAGCACTGGGATATATACACATTATATATATATTATAGATTTGAGATTGAGGAATGCATTCTTATAATGAAATGATGAGAAAAATAAATGCTCGGACGTTACTTGAACCCGTACCTTTGGATTTATATCCCACTACATCTATTAATAATGAGAATGTATTATTATAATCTTTAAAAATGAAGACATATTTTCAAGAGCGAAGAGTATATTGGACATATTGAACGCAATTCTTGCGCCAAAGAGTTTATGACGGATGTAGATTCTTTTCAGCGCAGCCGGTTGTCATATCGATAAAAATATGAGTACTATATCTCAGCTGGTGCCCCGCGGGGACTAATGTAACCGCTCCAAAATCAAACTGTGCTAAAACTTGAGATAAGCGACAACCGGGTTTTGGAAACAGAACAGACTGAAATGAAGTAGATTTAAAGGAATTACCTAATACTATCCACTACTGGACATAACCCATGTCTAACTACATAAAAAATAAAAAGAAAGAAGAAAAAACTTTGCATCAAAACGGGAATAATTCTTCTACCTCCGAGTAGGTTGTCATTTGGGTATACTAGTTACCACAGAAGGCTTATAACTCAATGGTATTAATAAGCTGTTAGTTTATGCTGATGATATAGTACTACTGGCCGATAGCGAGGAGATACTAAAGGACAACACGCACACACTATTGAGTAACACTAAGTAATTAGGACTGGAAGTAAATATCAATAAAACTAAATATATGGTCACACGTAGAAATACATTATATAATGGAAATGGACAGCTAATGACAAATAAGGGAAATTTTGAGGAAGTGGCTGAATTCAAATACCTAGGAACAATAATCACAAATAGGAATGAGATGCACAAGGAAATTAAACATAGGCCCAATTCTGGAAATGCGTGCTATTATGCATTACAGAGACTTTTGATGTCCCAACTCTTTTCAAAAAAACGTTAAACTCAAAATATATAAAACTATTATTCTACCAGTTATATTATATGGGTGCGAAACATGGACTCTTAGTTTAAGGGAGGAAAGGAGATTACGAGTATTTGAGAATAAAGTACTTAGGAAAATGTTTGGACCAAAGAGAGGTGAACAGACAGGTGAATGGAGAAGACTTCATAACAATGAACTACATGATCTTTATAGGAAGCCAAATATAATAAGAACAGTTAAGTCTCGTAGACTGCGATGGGTAGGACATGTAGCACGAATGTGGAATGAAATATGTGCATGGACACTTCTTGTAGGAGGGCCAGAGAGAAAACGCCCAGTTGGTAGACCAAGAGTGAGGTGGGAGAATAACATTAACTATGATTTGAGGGAGGTAGATTATACAGGGAATGTTTGGAAGGCATTGGCTCAGGATGGGGATGTATCGAGAGCTTATGTCCGTGCGGCCATGAACCTCCGGGTTCGATAATGCTAATGAGTAAGTAAGTAAGTTACCACAGAACAAAGAAATTAATGATGACGTCATATTGAGGTACGTCACCAGTCAACTATATATTACGTCATACGTCTTGATATGACAAGGTGTTTCATGACCTTGTTTATGTAAAATGTTAAATAATGATTTTTTGTGGATTTCTATATTCGAGATTCCACTCTACATCAGAGACATAACATGTTTCACAAACAAACTCAACAATTTTGTAACCCAAACACTTCACTAACATTAATTCAATACTTGATTTAATTTTATTAGATCTTGTTTTTATTATTGTTCTCAGCTTGGTCAAATATTCGTTTATTGTGATTTTAATGTGTGACAGCAGCCTAATAAATATATAATTACACAATTAGAATGGACTGTTTGATGTGGAACACAGAATACATCCAGTTTTGATGCTGAATATTACTTCAAAACTATTTTAATAAATCAACCATAATCCGAAGATTAATGCTTTACAGTTTCGTTTCCAACCTGTGGTTCGCGAATCCTCAGAGTTCGCAAAATCTTTGAAGGGGTTCGTCAAATCATTTTCTTATCGAGGTTACGCCTATTACTTTTTCCTTAATTTTTGCGACATTATGATAATAATAATAATAATAATAATGATAATAATGATAATAATAATAATGATAATAATAATAATAATAATAACAATAATAATAATAATAATAATAATGATAATAATAATATTAATATTAATAATAATGATAACAATAATAATAATGATAATAATAATGATAATAATAATAAAAAAATACTTACTTACTTACTTACTTACTTACTCACTGGCACTATCGAACCCGTAGGTTCATGGCCGCGCGGACATAAGCTCTCCATACATCCCTATCCTGAGCCAATGCTTTCCAATCATTCCCTGTATAATCTACTTCCCTTAAATCATAGTTAATGTTGTTCTCCCACCTCATTCTTGGTCTACCAACTGGGCGTTTTCCTTCTGGCTTTCCTACAAGACGTTTCCATGCACGTCTTTCATTCCCCATACGCGCAACATGTCCTGCCCATCGCAGTCTACGAGACTTAACTGTTCTTATTATATCTGGCTTCCTATAAAGACCATGTAGTTCATTGTTATGTAGTCTTCTCCATTCACCTGTCTGTTCATCTCTCTTTGGTCCAAAAATTTTCCTAAGAACTTTATTCTCAAATACTCGTAATCTCCTTTCCTCCCTTAAAGTAAGAGTCCATGTTTCGCAATAATTAAAAAAATAATAATAATTAGTGTAACATCGGGAATTTATCACATCTTTTCAACAATAAATCAAAATTAATTAAATGAAAATAAAACTGAGTTTTATTTGATTTTCATATCTGTTAAGATATAATTCAGTGGCAGCTGTTTCGGTACACTGTATCTTCTTCAGACATGTAAAACATTTTGAATTGTGTTATTATAGTACATATCAACTGATCTAAGCAACAACACAACACTAATTTATTTACATTTTTTAATTTAATAAAGGCGATTCTTTCAAATCAAGTTGAGAATTTAACAGTTTATTACTACTTTTCTATTTATTTATTTCTACAGCCTCCAAAATGTCCAAATAAATCAATATTTACCGGGAATCCCTGAGTAGGTTTTAACCGTTAAGGGTTAAGTTAATTTAAGGTTATTAAACCTTTTGCTTGGAATTAAATGTTATGCATGTCTACTGTATGTATATTTAAAAGTCACTAGTTCACCCAACTCAGATCTTTGTACAAGGTGTTCGCGAGTCGAAAATGGTTGGGAACCGCTGATTTACGACATATTGTTCTTAAAAATAATTTAAACAGATACAAATTCAAATTGATTGGTAGATTACTGGGTATCTCTGTCGGGTGTTGTGAATGTATTGCTCCTTGTTTAAATGTCCAGCCACGGATATTTACGGTTAAAGAAAATTGTATGATCGTACATTTCACGTTTAGCTGTGCTTGTACTGATCTCTGTGCTATAAAATCTCCAACTTGACACAAAAAGTAGTTTAAAGTGATTCAGTAAGTGAGGACTGAAATTGTGTTTGTGTTTATTCACTATCTGTACGAATCAACACATTTGTGTTTGTTAAATATGGTTTATAACTCACTGGCCACGTGGCTACAGGCTCTCCGTACATCCATATCTCAGCTAATATTTTCCAAACATTTCTTGATTAATTTATCTCCCCCAAATAATTTAAATTAAAAGAAACAATATTTTACCTTCCTAATCCATATCTGTGACAATAATTACAGCGGTCAGCCTCACGAGTGTTAATACAGTACCCAGTGCAGTGCATTTGGAATGTTTCCATCACCCAATTTTTTTTATTTCAATTTCAAAGTTTTTGTCTCACTCAGCTGGCGTGAAAACTTTACCTTTCCATTGGAAAAGCTTCAACATGGTGCAGTGTGCGGAGGTAGCTGCACTTGTTCTTCATCTACAGCTTCGTTACATAAAGAACTGTTTCTTTCTTCCATTTTTACTGGGAAAGTAGACAGAAAAATGACCTAAACGCGAATCATTCATTCCTGGACAGAAAAACACGAAACATGACACATTGTGTATCTACAGGTGTAGGGAAGAAGACATCGACAATACTCCTGGTTTTAAGTTTCCTAAAATCATCGAAGTAAAATTAAAGAGAGACAATTGACAGAAGTGGATGTGAGACCGGCAGCCGGTTGGTAGGGCAAGGTTCGTGCGCCTTTGAGTTTAGTTTAAAGAACAGGTAAACTTAATGTTAAAACTAAATAAAATATTTTCTGAAAGCTTGGATATAGAAATCATTAATCCTGTGATATTATATTAACAAGCATTTAAACGATGGTGGCATTTGAAAATAATCGTAACATTTTCCTGACAGAGGAAGCGATGCCCAAACTTTATAACTTTAAACATCTAACATATAATTGTAAAATTTGCAATTAATAAAATATACACCTTTCAGAGATTAACTCAATTTTTTTTAAATTTCACATTCAGTTGTCGTTGCTTCGTTACGTCACAGTTATCACAAGAAGGGATTTTTTTAACATTTTTAAATCAATTTATTAATCAAATTTTTATTTGAACGATAGTTGAAAAGTTCCCTATCGATTTAAATTTCAAATTTCATCTATTGTTTTTGTGGAATCTCCTATGTTAATACTCATGAACACAAGAACAACAAACCTACGACTGTACATCACTCACACATCCCACACCACGTATCGCATATGAAATAGTAAAGGACAAAGCAGCCCGACGAATCAGTTCAAAGAAAGATACTAACCTATACCACATCTATACGAACAACTAAAATTTGACGGCGTTTTACATCAATTTCTCTTATAATAACATATTGTCATTATTACCGGATGTAGTGGTATATAAACCCATGGGTACGGGTTCAATTCCCGTCGGAGCATTTATTTTTATCATATCATTTAAGATTGCATTGATCAATGTCAAAAATTTAACTTATTACACGCTTTATATTAGCTTGTCCTGTATCTATCTATCTACCTATCTATCTATCTATATATATATCTATCTATCTATCTACCCATCTATCCATATATGTAACGGAATCTTTCAACGCGATTTTCACCCACTTAAAATATCGGATCAACTTGAATCTTCGTATATTTGTAGAGGACCCGTGACAATACAATAATTTCGTATTTATTTTCTAAAATCCTGGCCATAATCATCAGAAAATCAAAAAAACGTGTTTTTGTTTCAATGTAACGGAATCTTTCAACGCGATTTTCACCCACTTAGAAACATTAGATCGACTTGAAACTTTGAATACGTGTAGAGGACCCGTGACAATACAATAATTTCATATTTTGTTTCAAAAATCCTGGCCAGAATCATCCGAAAATCAAAAAAATGAAAACTGGTATAATTGGTTGCGGACTTACCGAGTTTTTTGTCAATCGTTGTTAAGAGCTCAGTTGGTAGAGCAGTGAACTCTTAATGGTATATAATTTCAGTAATCCATACGTCGCTGGTTCAAATCCGGCTGGGTGGGTTTTTTTTATAGAAGAGTATTACTTTTATCTCATACTACAATAGCATCGAATTTAAATATATTTACATTTTTATCTTTTTCTGTAAAATATTAAAACTAAAAAATAAAAAATAAATAATACTTTTAAAAAACTAAAAGAACACGCTTTATTAGAAAACTAAAAAATGAAAAATAATTTTAATTTCCAGTACGCTTGGGATAAAATAAAGTGGCCAACAAAAAAATCATCTCCAACACATATAGAATAAAATTAGAGTTATCAACAAAAAGAAAATAATTTTGCCATCAAAAGCGAGGGGTGCTTTTTATGATTTTTACATTTTCTTCTTAGAGAGCTTACTTTTACCAATATGTGTTTATTATCAAATATATTAATTGATACAGAGCATCCTACGCTTTTGATGGTAAAATTATTTTCTAATTCTTCATAGAACTAATCCTTGATCTTGTCATCTTTATCTTCTGTGGGGGCATGTACATTTAAAATTATAAAATCATGTCTTTACTCTTTAGAATTATGTATGATATCCTATCACTAACAAACTTAATATCTCGAAAAATCCTAACATTCCATGTTCCTAGGAACATGTCCCTGTGTTTGAGCCTTTGGCATGGGTTCCCTGATGTAGTCTCCGCCCGGAGAACCGAATGGGGGACTATTTGACCTCCGTAAACGGAACCTATGTCTGCATTTCTTGACGGTTGTATTTTTACGGTGAAAGATCGTCAATCTTTCGCCCAAGGTACTTTTTTCGTCTGGCTTATCACCTTCGACCAGTCCGGCATGGGTAACCCTATCGGTAGCAATGCTACCGCCGGCATAGCTCTCAGGATCATTTAAGCACGCAAGCCACTCCACCACGACAAGGTAAAGGTACCATGGAGGGTTACTACATGTAGTGTGGGATATAAATGCTAAGGTCCGTGTTCAAATCCCGTCCGAGCACTTACTTTACATATCATGTTATTTTAAGCTTGCATTGCTCAATGTTAAAAATGTAATTATATATATATATATATATAATTGGTATGATAAGAAAAATAAATGCCTGGACGGGATTCGAACCCGGATCTCTGAGTCTGTACCTCAGTGTGATATCCATTACACTACCATTTATTTTTCTTATCAAACCATATTAAGCTTGCATTGCTCAATGTTAAACATTTAATTATAACATCGATAAAGCGTCACTGCTATAAGGTACAAAAAAATTCTCTTTAATTTGCTTACTTGTTATAGTCAGCTACTAGATGGCAGTGAAGACCGAGTTCTCGCGACATCTAGTAATATTGGAGAATATAATACATATATAAGAAAAATAAGTGTTTGAATTGGAATCGCCTGCTAGTGTAATGGATATCACGCTGAGGTACAGACTCAGAGATCCGGGTTCGAATCCGGTCCAGGCATTTATTTTTCTTATCAAACCATATTAAGCTTGCATTGCTCAATGTTAAACATTTAATTATAACATCGATAAAGCGTCACTGCTATAAAGTAAAAAAAAAATTCTCTTTAATTTGCTTACTTGTTATAGTCAGCTACTAGATGGCAGTGAAGACCGAGTTCTCGCCACATCTAGTAATAATGGAGAATATAATACATATATAAGAAAAATAAGTGTTTGAATTGGATTCGCCTGCTAGTGTAATGGATATCACCCTGAGGTACAGACTCAGACATCCGGGTTCGAATCCCGTCCAGGCATTTATTTTTCTTATCATACCATATATATATATATATATATATATATATATATATATATCCCAGTGCGCTACCGATTACGCCACCAAGAAAGTCTTGTACAAAAATTTATTTTTCTTATAATAATATATTCTTATTATTACTACATGTATAGGGATAAGTCCCGTCCGTGTATTTATATTTCTTATGACATTTTGAGCTTCCATTGGCATTTGTCATAACTTTAATAATAATAATAATAATAATAATAATAATAATTATATATATATATATATATATCACAGTGTGCTACCGAGGAAGTCTAGTACAAACGTTTATTTCTCTTATAATAATATATTCTAAATGTTACACGATGTAGTGGGATATAATTCCAGTGGTCCAGGATCAAGTCCCGTCCAACCATTTATTTTTCTTATCATGTTATTTATGCAAGCTTTGCTAAAAGCTAAAAACTTAATTATAATATATATATATATATATGTATAATATATCCGCCTCGCAAAATTTACAAAAAAAATATTACCTTCGTAACACTATTCTGTGAAATGGTTTTTTTTTAGCAAAAATAACAAATATTTAGACGTAATAAGAACTTACGTTGCGGAGCAACGCCACTGTGTGTGAGTATTGAAAAAGTCAATTTTGATTTGAATTTTATAAACTACAAACGTTTGACAGGTTTAAATCGAGTTTGAAACAGTATTTTTTTGGAATGAAGAAATCGCATCTCTTCCTTTATCAGGTAAATACTAAATACAATTATAAATATCATTTTTTTCATGGATTAAAATGTTTGAAAATATATTACGTTTTGTACTGTTCACATTTGAAATCTAACATAATATAAGAATTTTAAATATAATATTTCAAATGTTTGTGTCTTTGTATATTTTTTAGATATGATTTTATGTTATTCTAAATTACAAGCGGAATTTTAAAATAAAAATGAATATAATTCCCCGTTTAATTATATATATATATATGTGTGTGTGTGTGTGTGTGTGTGTGTGTGTGTGTGTACTCGGTAGAGTACACACACACACAGATGAGAATCCAAACTGGCAACAAATTTGAAGAAAAAAACCAAAGTATAATGAAATCAGCAAGCCTCCTCAAAATATTCCATCAATAAATGTATATAATCCTTATGATACACTTATGGATGATACTGAGAATGCAGACAACATAAATTCAGCTCAATCATCAAAACCATACGGAAAAATTAACGTAAAAATAGTTAAAGGCGATACGAACTTCGCCGGGCCATCTAGTGTATATATATATATATATATATATATATATATATATATACATATATATATATATATATCCCAGTGCTCTACCGAGTACGACACCAAGCACGTCTAGTACAAACATTCATATATATATATATATATATATATATATATATATATATATATATATAGGTGTATCATAAATGATGGCGCAAAGTTATAGTTATATGGTTGAAAGTACACGATAATAGAAGCAACAATATCCCAGTAAACATGGGTCCGCAAACGAGCCGTTTACGAGATAATTACGAATGTATGGTTACAAGCGGCCACTGACTTCATTGTAAACATCGTCCTAGTTAGTGGACATTTATTTGAATTTAGACTTTACTATCAATTTTTCATCTCATTTAGTTCACATTTCACAGTTCACTTCACTTATGGGTCACCTGTTAAATGATGTTAAAGTGTCTTCCTTGCATCTGGATGCAATACTGAGTTCGTCTCTGCAATGAATATCGAATTATTTCGAAAACCCCTGGATCATTTCTGAATTCTTGACAAGCATGTACAACTCTCTGCTCCAGTTCTTCAATCGTGTTAACGGGTGTGCTGTACACTTCGCTTTTGAGGTGACCCCAGACATAAAAATCCAAAGGATTTAGATCAGGTGATCTTGGAGGCCAAGGTACAGGTCCGCCTCGACCTATTCATCTTTGGCCGTATCTGCGCGTTAGATGCCGTCTCACAGCAGCAGCAAAATGTGCCGGAGCTCCACCATGCATGTACCACAAACTCCGATGTTGCTGAACGGAAACATCATCAAGCAATCCTGGAGGATGACGCCGCAGAAACCTAAGGTACCTCCGTCCATTATGTTTTCGTGGAAGAATGTGTGGCCCAATGAGATAATCACCTAGTACGTGGATACAAACAGTGACGTCAGTGGCGGCTTGTAACCATACATTCGTAATTATCTCGCAAACGGCTCGTTTGTGGACCCATGTTAACTGGGACATTGTTGCTTCTGTTATCGTGTACATTCAACCATATACGTTTTACATAACATTAATCAATGCAAGCTTAAATTAACATGATAAGAAAAATAAATCCACTGACGGGACCTAATCCCGGACCTCTGGATTGATATCCCACTACATCCATTAATAATGAGAAAATATTATTATAATAGAAATGAATGTTTGTACTAGACTTGCTCGATGGCGTAATCGGTAGCGCACTGGGATATATATATATATATTATCATATTATTAAAGTTTTGACAAATGCAAATGCAATCTCAAAATGTCTTGATAAAAATATAAATGCTCGGACTGGAGTTGAACCCGGACCCCTGGATTTATATCCCACTACATTTAGTAATAATGAGAATATATTATTATAAGAGAAATAAATGTTTGTACTACACCTGCTCGGTGGCTTAATGTGTAGCGAACTGGGATACAAATATGTATATATATATATATATATATATATATTAAATTAATTTTTGACAGTGAGAAATGCTAGCTTAAAATGATATGATAAGAAAAATAAGTGGTCGGACGGGATTTGAACCCGGACCTCAACATTTTTAACCCACTACATGTAGTAATAACAATCAGAATATATTATTATAAGAGAATTACATATTTGTACAAGACTTGCTTGGTGGCGCAATCCATAGCGAACTGGGAATTATATATATATGTATATATTAATTAAATTTTTGACATTTGAGCAATGCAGGCATAAGAATGAAATGATAAGAAAAATAAATGTTAGGACAGGGACTTGAAAAACCCGGAATATCTGGATTTACATCCTACTACAATCTAGTAATAATGAGTATATTTTTTATTAGAGAATTCTATGTTTGTATTACATTTGGTCAGTGGTGTAATAGGTAGCGTACTGATATATATTGTAACTAAATTTTGACATTGAGCAATGCGAGCTTAAAATAACATAACAAGAAAAATAAATGCTCTGACGGGACTTGAACGCGGAACTCTGGAATTATATCCCACGACTTCGAGTAATAATGAGAATATATTATTATAAGAGAAATATACATGTTTTTACTACTCCTCCTCGGTGGCGTAATTGGTAGCACACTGGTATATATATAGTATTATAATTAAATTTTTCACATCGAGCAATGCAATCTTAAATGACATGTTAAGAAAAATAAACGCTCCGACGGGAATTGAACCCGCACCCCAGCATTTTTATATCCCACTACATCTGGTAATAATGACAATGTATTATTATAAGAGAAATGAATGTTTGTACTACAACTGCTCAGTGGCATAATCGGTAGCACACTGATATATATATATATCTATATATATATATATATATATATATATATGTGTGTGTGTGTGTGTGTGTGTGTGTATACTAGAAGGCCCGGCGAACTTCGTATCCCATTTAACTATTTTTACATCAATTTTTCCATATGGTTGTGTTGATTGAGATGAATTTTTGTTGTCTGCATTCTCAGTATCATCCATAAGTGTATCATAAGGATTATATACATTTATTGATGAAATATTTTGAGGAGGCTTGTTAATTTCATTATATTTTCCTTTTTTTATTTCTACGAACTTGTTGGCAGTTTGGATTCTCATCATCATCAAGGCTCTGTATAGTAATATCATCTTGTGATATATTATAGTCATCTTATTTTTCATTTAATTCAGGCATACATATTGTTTCAGTAATATTAGGCATATTATTATAACTAACAGACTTACTTACAGTTCTGTTATTTCGTTCCTTAGGACCTTCATATGTTTTTAAATTGACATTCTTCTTAAATGTAAGATTTATGTCATATAGGCCTATACCAATTTGCGTAAATTCACTTGATATCTTATCATTCATTGTCTCTAGAACTGATTCGCCATATTGTTCAATGTCCCTTCTCGGTCCAGTTAAATTAAAATTAAGTTTCTGTACATCAGCCAGATTACTTAAAAGTAATACTTACACACCAAATTAATCTTATTATCAATTATTGAAAATAAAATAAACACTGAACATACTTAAATTATGAAATAATCAATATTTGAAGTACAATTGAAATTCGCGGTTGCGACAAAAAGCACAGCGACCTGGATCTCCCTTTGTTAAATAATAAACCAATTACCTTACATCGTCATCTGTTAGAATCGAATGGAAGTCACAGACAATTATAACTCTTTGTTAAATAATAAACAAATAATTTGCAATATAAATTATGCGAGTATAAATTTAGTTATAAACAACCGTACGTCTCAAGTTGATCAAACAGTACACAGTGTGCAAAATTTTATTAAAATCGGTTCAGTAGTTTAGGATTCCATCGCGGACAAACAACGTGACACGTAATTTTTATATATTAAGATATAAATACTATTATAACTAAATGTTTGACATTGAACAATGCAATATTTAATGATGATAAAAAATTTAATTTCTTCTTCGCGATTTGAACGCGGACTTCTGGATTTATATCCCATTTCTTCTAGTAATAATGTGACTATATTACTATAAGAGAAGAGAATATTTGTACTAGACCTGCTTGATGGCGTAATAGGTAGCGCAATGGAATATATATATATTACTGTAAATATATTTTTGAGATTGGGCAAAGCAAGTTTAAAATGACATAAGAAAAATCAAATCTTGGACGGACTTGAACACGGACCTCTGGATTTATATCCCACTACATCTTGTAATAATGAGAATATATTATTATAAGAGAAATTAAAATTTGTACTTGACTTGATTGGTGGCGTAAAGGGAAATGCACTGGGACACACACACACACACACACACACACACACACACACATCGTACTCGGTAGAGCACTGGGATATATATATATATATATATATATATATATACACACTAGATGGCCCGGCGCACTTCGTATCGCCTTTAACTATTTTTACGTTAATTTTTCCGTATGGTTTTGATGATTGAGCTGAATTCATGTTGTCTGCATTCTCAGTATCATCCATAAATGTATCATAAGGATTATATACATTTATTGATGGAATATTTTGAGGAGCCTTGCTTATTTCATTATACTTTCGTTTTTTCTACGAACATGTTGCCAGTTTGGATTCTTATCATTATCAAGAAGTCTCTGTATAGTATTATCATCTTGTGATATATTATAGTCATCTTGTTTTTCCATTTAATGGAGTCATGGAGATTGTTTCTGTAATATTAGGCATATTATTATAACTAACAGACTTACTTACAGTTCTGTTATTCCGTTCCTTAGGACTTTCATATGTTTTTTAATTGACATTATTCTTAAATGTAAGATTTATGCCACATAGGCCTATACCAATTTGCGGAAATTCACTTGATATCTTATCATTCATGGTCTCTAGAACTGATTCGCCATATTGTTAAATGTCCATTCTCGGTCCACTTAAATTTAAATTAAGTTGCTGTCTTTCAGCCAGATTACTTAAAGCTAATACTTACACACGAAATTAATATTATTATCAATATATTGAAAATAAAATAAACACTAAACACACTTAAATTATGAAATAATCAATATTTGTAATTGAATTGAAATTCGCGGTTGCAACAAAAAGCACAGCCACCTGGATCTCTCTTTGTTAAATAATAAACCAATTACCTTACACCGTTATCTGTTAGAATCGTATGGAACTCACAGATAATTATAACTCTTTGTTAAATAATAAACAAATAATTTGCAATAAAAAATAATGCGATTATAAATTTAGTTATAAACAACCGTAGGTCTCAAGTTGGATCAAACAGCACACAATGTGCAATATTTTATTAAAATCGGATTAGTAGTTTAGGATTCCATCGCGGACAAACAACGTGACACGAAATGTTTATATATTAGGATATTATAATTAAATTATTGAGTCCCGCGCCGTAGCCGAGTGGTTAAGGTAGGAAACCTTGGCGCAGAGCTACGGGACTTGCGCTGGTTTGAGTCTCCATGGGGGAAGATATTTTCTCGTGGTATTTCGGCCAGTACGGGACCGGTGCCCACCCAGCATCGTGAGGCATTTGGGTAGCTACAATAAGTAGCGGCTCCAGGTTGAGGAAACCAGCTTTAACGGCTGGGGGACTCTATATGCTGACAACATGTCACCCCAACACTGGCTGATGATCATCTACCTCTGTGATTGACACATGTGGATGTGAGGGGCCAGCAGCCGGATGGTAGGCTAAGGGCCTACTAGGCCTATCGCGCCAGGAGAGAAATTAAATTATTGACATTGAGCAATGCAGGCATAAGAAGAAATGATGAGAAAAATTAATGTTAGGACGGGACTAGAACCCGGACCTCTGGATTTACATCCCACTACTTTTTATAATAATGAGAATACTTTATTATTGAGTAATTCCATATGTGACTGACTGACATTTACAATAAACTTTTGCAGCAAAATAGTTGCATAAATATTACAATTGATTGAAATTAGGGGTGTTATCCACGTGATATGACAGAGAAATAGTGTGTGGTTAAGACTGTACTTAAATATACAACTTTTGAAGAAAATCAGTGCTATTTATTATCTATCAAAGTATGTGTCAAAAATGTAATTATATATAACATTCATTTCTCTTATAATAATATATTCTCATTATTACTTGATGTTTCGGGATATAAATGAAGAGGTACGGGTTTAAGTCCCGTCCGAGCATTTATTTTTCTTATCATGTCATTTTGTGCATGCATTGCTAAAAGCTAAAAATTTAACTCTAATATATTTATATTTGTATAATATATCCGCCTCCCAAGATTTACAAAAAAAATATTAACTTCGTAAGACTATTCATTTTAGCAAAAAATGACAAGTAAATAGACGTAATAACAACTTACGTTGCGGAGCAGCGCCACTGTGTGTGAAAATTGAAAAAGTCAGTTTTGATTTGAATTTTATAAAATACAAAAGTTTGGCAGGTTTAGATCTAGTTTGTAACAGTAATTTTTTGGAATGAAGAAAGCGCAGCTCTTCCTTTATCAGGTAAATACTAAATACAATTATAAATATCATAAGCTAATGCTTTCCAATCATTCCCTGTATAATCTACTTCCCTCAAATCATAGTTAATTTTATTCTCCCACCTCAGTCTTGGTCTACCACCTGGGCGTTTTCCTTCTTGCTTTCCTACAAGAAGGTTCCATGCAAGTCTTTCATTCCCCATTCGTGCAACATGTCCTGCCCATCGCAGTCTACGAGACTTAACTTTTATTATTATATCTGACTTCTTATAAAGACCATGTAGTTCATTGTTATGTAGTTTTCTCCATTCAACTGTCTGTTCATCTCTCTTTGGTCCAAAAATTTTCCTAAGAACTTTATTCTCAAATACTTGTAATCTCCTTTCCTCTCTTAAAGTACGAGTCCATGTTTCGCACCCATATAATATAACTGGTAAACTAATAGTTTTATATATTTTCAGTTTAACGTTTTTGAAAGGAGTTGGGACATCAAGAGTCTCTGCAATGCATAATAGCACGCATTTCCAGAATTGAGCCTATGTTTAATTTCTTTGTGCTTCTCATTCCTATTTGCGATTATTGTTCCTAGGTATTTGAATTCAGCCACTTCCTCAAAATTTCCCTCAGTTGTCATTTGCTGTCCATTTTCATTATTTAATGAATTTCTACTTGTGACCATATATTTAGTTCTATTGATATTTACTTCCAGTCCTAATTTCTTGGTGTTCTTCAATAGTGTGTGCTTGTTGTCCTTTAGTATCTTCTCGCTATCGGCCAACAATACCACATCATCAGCATAAACTAACAGCTTATTAATACCATTGAGTTGTAAGCCTTCCTAATTCTCTAAAGATCTAATGGCATGTTCTAGTACAAAATTAAATAGTGGAGGAGACAGTGCATCTCCTTGCTTCAACCCATTGTGGATTTCAAAAGTGTCCGAAAACTCTTTGCCTACACGCACCCTACTCTTTGAGCCATTTAGACACATTCGTATAAGTCTAACTAACTTTTTAGGAATTCCGAACTCCAGCAGGATACTATATAACTTCTCCCTCTTAATTGAATCATATGCTTTTTTGAAGTCTACATATAGGTGATGTACAGTACCATTATATTCTAACATAATATAAGAAATTTAAATATAAAATTTAAAATGTTTCTGTCTTTGTATAGTTTTTAGATATGATTTTATGTTATTCTATATTCTAAATTACAAGCGCAGTTTTAAAATAAATAAAAAAATATAATTCCCTTGAATTATATATATATATATATATATATGTCTGTGTGTGAGAGAGACGTGTTAAGAAACATTAATAAATGCTCCAACGGGACTTGAAATCGAACCCGTTGATTTATCCCAGTGCTCTATCAACTACGCCACCGAACAAGTCTAGTAAAATCATTCATTCCTCTTATAATAATATATTCTCATTATTACTAGATGTAGTGGGACATAAAACCAGAGGTCCGGGTTCAAGTCCCGTTCGAGCATTTATTTTTCTTATCATGTCATTTTAAGCTTACATTACCCTATGCCAAAAATATAATTACTATAATAAAATTGTGTGTTCCATTGCGCTACCTATTACGCCACCAAGCAGGTCTAGTAAAAATATTATCTACTCTTTTAGTAATATAGTCTCATTATTACTAGAATTAGTGGGATATAAATCCAGAGGTCCGCGTTCAAGTCCCGACCGACATTTATATTTTTTATCATGTCATTTAAGATTGCATTGTTCAATGTCAAAAATTTAGTTATAATAATATATATATATATATTTATTTATTTATTTATTTATTTATTTATTTATTTATGTATATATATATATATTATATATATATATATATCCCAGTGTGCTACCGATTACACCACCGAGGATGTTATAGTAAAAACATATATTTCTCTTATAATAATATATTCTCATTATTACTAGAAGTCGTGGGATATAATTCCAGAGTTCCGCGTTCAAGTCCCGTCAGAGCATTTATTTTTCTTTTCATGTCATTTTAAGCTCGCATTGCTCGATGTCAAAATTTAGTTAGAATATATATATATATATATATAATGTCAGTGCGCTACCTATTACGCCACAGACCAAATGTAATACAAACATAAAATTCTCTAATAGAATATATACTCATTATATACTAGTTATAGTAGGATGTAAATCCAGAGGTCCGGGTTCAAGTCCCGTCCCAACATTTATTTTTCTTATCATTTCATCTTATGCCTGCATTGCTCAATGTCAAAAATTTAATTATATATATATATATATATATTATATATATATATATATATATATATATATATATATCCAGTTCGCTACCGATTACGCCATCCAAGCAAGTCTTGTACAAATTTGTAATTCTCTTATAATAACATATTCTGATTATTACTACATGTAGTGGGTTAAAAATGCTGAGGTCATGGTTCAAATCCCGTCCGAGCACTTATTTTTCTTATCATGTTATTTTAAGCTTGCATTTCTCAATGTCTAAAATTAATTTATTATATGTGTATATATATATATATATATATATATATATTTTTGTATCCCAGTGCGCTGCAGATTAAGCCACCGAGAAAATCTAGTGGAAACATTTATTTCTCTTATAATAATATATTTTCATTATTACTAGATGTAGTGGGATGTAAATCCAGAGGTCCGGGTTCAACCCCGTCCGAGCATTTATATTTCTTATCAAGACATTATGAGATTGCATTGGCATTTGTCAAGAATTAGTAATAAAAATAATAATAATATATATATATTCCAGTGCGCTACCGATTACGCCACCGATCAAGTCTAGTACAAACATTCATTTCTGTTATAATAATATATTCTCATTATTACTGGATATATTGGGATATAAATCCAGAGGTCTGGGTTCAAGCCCGTCCGAGCATTTATTTTTCTTATCATGTCATTTTAAGTTTGCTTTGCCCAATGTCAAAAATGTTATTACCATAATATATATACTATCGATTACGCCACCAAGTAATTCTAGTACAAATATTCTCTTCTCTTATAATAATATAATCTCATTATTACTAGATGTATTGGGATATAAATGCAGAGGTCGGGGTCCAAGTCTCGTCCGAGCATTAATTTTTTTATCATCTTATTTTCAGCTTGCATTGATCAATGTCTAAGATTCATTTATAATATATATATATATACATATCCCATGCGCTACCCATTACGCCACCGAAAAAGTCGGTTACAAACATTTATTTCTCTTATAATTATATATTCTCATTATTACTATATATAGTGGGATATAAATCTAGATGTCCGGGTTCAAGTCCCGTCCGTGCATTTATATTTCTTATGATGTCATTTTAAGCTTGCATTGCTCAAAGTCAGAATTTAATTACAACATATATATATATATATATATATATATATATCCCAGTGCGCTACCGTTCACGCCACCGACCAAGTGTACTACAAACATTAAATTCTCTAATAGAGCGATTCCATGAAAATGTCATACCGAGGTGAAAATATTGAAACTGACGCAGGAATAATTTTGTTGATGTAATATATATCTGTAAATATCACATTTTATAAATCTATAAGAACATTATTCAAATGTGCATTATTTTAATCTAATAATAGCGGTAGAACTTGTCATATTCCAAACCTGAAAAAATACCAAAAATTTACCAATTTCTTGTTAATGATTTGGTCATATAAATTCGTTTTATTTCACAAAATCTTTTGTTACACCATACTTTGGTCCTCCTTGGTCGTAAATTAAATAATATTAATTGGATTCTAATATTCTATATACCATAAATCTGTCCTATAGTTGTTAACTGTGAGTTATGGTCAGTCAGTCACAGAAAACGGATAAAAAATACTGTACACGACATAATAATTTATGAATTAAAATTTCCTCTTGGATTCTACGTTATCGGTACACAACTAACAAAAAAGTATAGATGAGAGTTTCTTGTAAAGTCAGTATTTTTCCCGCTGGAGTGCCGTGACTGACTGACTTTTTGTCCCCTCACTTATATTGCTAATATGCATAACGCAGTCAGTTGCTTGCTGGACTCCTCTGTGTATTAACATAAACATGGTTTAGGAAATCTGGTAGACTGTTCGGCTCAGCTGTTTCATAAAATAATTATTGGCCCTTCTTCTGTGACAATTTGAGCTAAAAGGCAGTCAGCGGAAGGATTTAAATGTAGAGTAATTACATGAAAATGTCATACCGATGTGAAAATTTTGAAATTGGCGCAGGAGTAATTTTTTCGATGAGATTTTTTTTTTGCAAATGTAATTTTCCGATTATAGAAGTTAATGTTTGAAATACGGATTATTTTGATCTAAATTAATAGTAGAACATGATATATTCCGAAACCTGAAAACACATGCAAAATTAAACGAAATTTTATTTTACGATTTCACTGTATAAATTTGTTTTGTTTCACTGACTCTTGTTATACCATATTTCGGTCCTTCCTGATCATAAATGTAATACTAATAATTGTATTATAATATTCTAGATAATTAAAAAGCACCCTAGAATTATTAAGGGTAAGCTACAGTCAGTCACATAAAACATACAAAGTTGTTGTACACAATACGATAATTGATGGATTCAAATTTCCTCTGGGATTCTACGTTATCGGTACATAACTAACAAAAAAGTATTAACGACATTGTCTTGTAAAGTAATTACGTTTCCCGCTAGAATCCCGTGACTGATTTCTTTATGTATTTATTGCTACTGCGCACGGTGCACTCAGTTGCTTGCTACACTCCGCTGAGGTTACACGTGAACTCCTAATATGGGTAAATCCCCTGCACAAAGGCAGTGTGAATACAAACTCCGTTTGAAGGAACAAGGGCGATATAAAAATTGGCAAGAACAAGTGAAGGAAACGAAAAGGAAACAAAGGTCTAGAATAAAAAATACTAAAGCAGGAAGAGAAAGACTTAAGATAATAAATAGAATACACAAAGCAGCTCAACGAGAAAGGAAAAGTTAAAAATAATCGGAGAACATACTTCTGAAGCTGAGATACCTGGTACGGCATTCAAAAGTCGGCAGCATTATGGAAAGTGCAGAAAACGTGTTGAGGAAGCATTACCGAATTCACCAAGAAAAGGAAAGAACTTGTGTGTAAGTTGGCAGAAAAGGAAGGATTAAAGATAAGTAAACGAGCAAAATGTGTATCCAAAAAGCAGCTATCAGACCATGTTAGGGCAGCGGTACGTAATTTTTATGAAGATGATTCTATCTCATATCAGGCTCCGGGAAGAAATGATTTTAAGAAGATCGTTATGAATGGTGAAATACAAGAGGTCCGGATTAAGTATTTAATTGTAACACTGAAAGAAGCACATGCACTGTTTATTGAAAACAATGAAGATATCCACATTAGTTTCTCCAAGTTCGCCGAACTACGCCCCGCACACGTATATCGCCAGTACGATATTCCACATAATGTTTGCACGTGCATTATACACGAAAATGTGAAGTTTCTGCTAAAAGCTTGAGTAAGAAATATGTACCTATAGCGACTGATTTTCGGAAATTCATATGTCAGGTGGTTTGTTACGAGAACGCAGCTGAATTCATGCAATCAGGATGCATAAAATGCCCTTTTCTGACTAAGATAGAAATTACAGATGAATGTGGTAATTCACGATGCGAGTGGAGTCAGTGGACATTGTGTAACGGAAGAGCTCAAATTGATACGAAAGAAGGGTCAGTAATTGATTGCATGGAACAACTGAGCGACTGTCTACCAGATTTCCTAAACCATGTTTATGTTAAAAGGCAACAAGCAGAAGCATTTAAATATGCTCGGAATAACGTTGGAGTAAATGAAGCAGTTATACAGATTGATTTCTCTGAAAATTATACCTGTAGAGAGCAAAACGAGATACAGGCAGTTCATTGGAATAATAAACAAATTTCAATATCCACTACAGTTGCCTGGTTTAGACAAGAAGGTGAGAGAGAAGTTCAAAAGAAATCCTTTGCTCTCGTTTCAGATTATATGACACATGACAAGTATGCTGTAGATGTTTGCTTACAAAGAGTGTTTAGCGAATTATTAGAACTTCTTCCAAACCTAGAGGCAATAAAAATATTCTCAGATGGAGCAGCAAGTCACTTTAAACAGAAGTATACATTGAGCAATTTGACACTGCTTACTTGCATATTTGGATTTAACATAGAATGGAACTTCTTTGAATCGTATCATGGTAAGGGAGCTGTAGATGCGGTTGGAGGCCAGGTAAAAAGGATGGCTTGGATATCTTCAAAGTCAGGAAAGAAGATTCAAAGTGCTGCAGAATTCTGTAAAATCGTAAGTAGTAAAACTAAACAAATAATAGTTCAGGAGGTGACACAAAATGAGATAGAAGAAGGGAAGAGATTTTTAGAAAAGCGATTTCAACATCTTGCAGCTATACCGGCAACTCATGGAGTTCACCATGTGAAAGTGTTGAAGCCGTATGTTATAGAATATGCACAAATTTCAAATGAACAATCAGTGCGAAAAATTCACAAGTTTCGTCTGTGAAAGAAAGTTATATTTTTATTAATGGCATTTAAATAATTCCTCATTATGCGATTCTTCAATATGTATGTTATTAAGTGAGTGAAATTAAAACAAGTGCGATTTTCTTATGTGTTAGAAAATGTGGGTGTGGGAGTCCTTGAACTTGAAGGTTTTAACATTAGTTTGACCTTTGACATGCCATGTGTGTCGTATTATCGACGATCCACAGTGCGGTGTTGCCACATTGATCTAGCATTCACTTTGCGAAACAGAGTCATGCTTGTTGATTGCAAAAACAGTTTTAAATCATATGAAGTTTCTTGTATAAAAATACAATTGGCGTGGAGTATATGTGATTAAGTATGTATAACCTGTAGTGTAAAATAAAATTATTATTGGGTGTAGCGTTATTGGAAACCAACAGAGTGAAAATACGTATGACAACGCTGTACTATGTGCACCTGCTGGAACAGTCATTCATAAAGTAAGATTTCGCGCATTGTAAGAGATTTCTTTCGATTGTTTAGTTTAAAAATAGAACTCATGTCAGCAA
This sequence comes from Diploptera punctata, assembly GCA_030220185.1. NCBI lineage: Eukaryota > Metazoa > Arthropoda > Insecta > Blattodea > Blaberidae > Diploptera > Diploptera punctata. The sequence continues at coordinate 131,192 of JASPKZ010008791.1, forward strand.
TATAATTTGTAATCAGTTGCTTTGAAAGAATTATAACAGAATTTTCCACATTTAAATAAAAATTTTAATAATTTGTATACTGTACTTTTTCGTTATTTTTTTTTTTTGTCTTTATAGTTGAGACGCGTGAAAGATTAATTTTAGTGTTCTGGAACGAACAATGCAAATTCCATATCGGCATTTTTATTTATTTTAATGGTTCAATCTATTAACAGCATCAGATAAATTTTAATCAGTTAATATGGATGTAATAAAATTATACTCATATTAGGCATATTTAACTATAGTTCTTAAGTAGTTAATATTTTCTTTATTTTGTGAAATTTAAAATGATACATGGTAACCAAGTTAAATAAATTACACTATTTATTTAATATTTTTACAGCATACCAAATTGTACATTTCCTATACATGATAAAAGGAGTGAAGTTCTTTATTCATCTCTATAATATCGCTTTTTATATATTATCCATCCATAGTAATTCTGCCCGAGGGCAGGTCTTTCACTGCAATCATAGCATTTCCATGCTGTGTTTGCAGCTTTACTAGGGAACAGTAGAAGTGGTAGTTTCCCGTTGCTTTCCACACCGGTGAAGGATGATAATGTTGATAAGGATGATGATGGCCATATGGTTTCGGGGACCATTTGGGCCTTAAAGTTTTCTTGACATTTGTCTTACAGGTGAGGAAAAACCCCGATAAAAACCTCACCCGGAAAAACTGTCCCGACCGGGATCGAACCCGGGCCCGCTGCGTGAAAAGACAGCACGCTACCTCGAGACCACAGCGGTTGACTTATCTATTATAATTTTATATTATTTTTAATATTTGTATAATATTTGCAGCTCCAGAATATTAAAGACAAAATTAAATTCAGATATGTCAGTCAGTCACAGAATGTAGTCAGCCAGTCACACACCATATATTAGGTTATAACTCTGGTCTTAATTGTTATTTTTGTTTCGTTTTTTATTGAGAATTCAACATGAAATGTGTCCTCCAAACGGTATTTTAGAAAATTGAATTAGGAATCACACTTCAGAGAATGATAGAGATGAACATGTTAAGCTGCATGATGAGTTGACATTTAGGTCAGTCAGTCACACATAATTTGATAGATAATAAATAGCACCGATTTTCTTCAAAAGTTGTATATTTAAGTACAGTCTTAACCACACACTTTTCCTCTGTCGTATCACGTAGATAACACCCCTAATTTCAATCATTTGTAATATTTATGCAACCATTTTGCTGCAAACGTTTATTGTAAATGTCAGACAGTCACATATTGAATTACTCAATAATAAAGTATTCTCATTATTACAAGAAGTAGTGGGATGTAAACCCAGAGGTCCGGGTTTTATTCCCGTCCTAACATTAATTTTTCTTATCATTCCTTCTTATGCCTGCATTGCTCAATATCAATAATTTAATTATAATATCGTAATATATAAAAATTTCGTGTCACGTTGTTTGTCCGCGATGGAATCCTAAACTACTACACCGATGTTAATAAAATTTTGCACATTGTGTGCTGTTTTATCCAACTTGAGACCTACGATTGTTTGTAACTAAATCTGTAATCGCATTATCTTTATTGCAAATTATTTGTTTATTATTTAACAAAGAGTTAGTTCCATACGATTCTAACAGATGACGGTGTAAGGTAATTAATTTATTATATAACAAAGAGAGATCCAGGTGGCTGTGCTTTTTGTTGCAACTGCGAATTTGAATTAAGTTACAAACATTGATTATTTCATAATTTAAGTATGTTCAGTGTTTATTTTATTTTCAATATATAGATAATAATATTAATTCCGTGTGTAAGTATTAGTTTTAAGTAATCTGGCTGAAATACAGAAACTTAATTTAAATTTAACTGGACCGAGAAGGGACATTGAACAATATGGCGAATCAGTTCTAGAGACCATGAATGATAAGATATCAAGTGAATTTACGCAAATTGGTATAGGCCTATGTGACATAAATCTTACATTTAAGAAGAATGTCAATTTAAAAACATATGAAGGTCCTATGGAAAGGAATAACAGAACTGTGAGTCTATTAGTTATAATCATATGCCTAATATATCCCACATTATGGAAGCAAGCAATTGTACGCCCACTCCCGAAAGTAAAAACTCCCTTAACTCCTAACGATTTTCGACCCATTAGTATTTTACCTACCCTTTCAAAAGCTTTGGAACGATTAGTCCACAAACAACTGACTGACTACCTAACTGAACACCACCTTTTAGATCAATACCAATCAGGCTTTAGGACAGGACACAATACAAAATACTGCTCTACTAAATATAGTGAAGACTTACGCGAAGCATCTGATAATCGAAAACTTACTTATTCTTACACTACTTGACTTTAGTAAAGCATTTGACACGGTTATAGACTTGGACTTATTGTTGCTTAAACTAAAAAAACCTCTCACTTTCTGACAGTGTCACGCAATGGTTCAACTCCTACCTTCGTGAGCGCCACCAATATGTTGTAGGAAATTCTACATTACGCTCTTCTTGGACCTACCGTAAAGCTGGAGTTCACAGGGCTCGGTGCTCGGCCCATTGCTTTTTTCAATCTATATAAACGACATTTCTGACTCCCTAAAACATTGCAAACATCATTTATTTGCGGACGACATGCAGATCTACCTTCACTCAGACAAATATTCTTTAAATGACGCGGTAACCAAAATTAACGAGGGACCTTGACTCGCTAACGGCGTGGACAGAGAAATATGGACTTGAATTAATCCTAGAAAGGACACAAGCAATCATTATGGGCCATCAGAGACTATTATCCTCAATTAACACAAATGCAGTATTACATGTGTCACTTAATGGGGTTCAGATCCCTTATAGTGAGACAGTTAAAAATCTAGGAGTGTTTTTGGATAAACATTTAATTTGGAATAAACAAATAAATAACATTTGCAAAACATCTTCTCAATAATACACTCATTAAATCGTATAAGAAATTGTTTACCGTTTTCTCTAAGAAAAATGCTAGTAGAAGAAAACACTCGCAATGCCCCTTTTGATATTGTGATACTCTTTTCACTGACCTAAATACTGTTCTTACCCAAAGACTTCAACGTGTTCACAATTCTTGCATACGTTTTTATTTGTGGTATACGTAGATTTGATCACGTTACACCATCCCTGGAACAATTGTCATGGTTTCGTCTTCAAGATCGTAGAACCATCCATTCCCTATGCCTACTCTATAACATATTACCACATCTTTACCTTATTATTTATCACACCGCTTCACTAAAAACTCTCTGATACACATAACTTAGATACCCGATCCCTTGAGCACAGTGTCCTTTATATCCCTCCTCATCATACTACCTATTAGTCGAAATCTTTTACAGTTTCTCTTGCTTAGAACATGGAATTCACTTCCACCCTTTGTCAGAGACTGCCAAACTTTACCATCTTTCAGAAATAAATTGAAAATAAAATCACTAACAGAAACAACTCACTAATACTACTTTTTAAGAATTAATAATGCGTTTTTGCATTATTTAATAAAAATAGACTTAGGATTTGTTAATATATTTACCTAATGCCTTGTATAAAAAGCGTAGATTAATCATTGTAGTGTTTTTTTTTCTCTTCTTTTTATGCATAGTAGATTCGAGCTGTTATTCCTTTTTATTCATTGTATCATTAATTTAATTTTAATTGTATTTAGTTTCATTCTATTATTAGACATTAATTTCATTATTATTCAATATGACAGATAATGAATTGTTCAATAACTATTATTGTAACTTTTTTTTGTATTCATATGTAACATGTTTGTCCTGTCTAATATGACTACTATTGTAATTTTTTTGTATTCATGTGTAACATAATTATGTTTGTCCTGTTTTATATGACTATTATTGTATTTTTTTTTGTATTCATATGTAACATATGCTTGTTCTGGTGAGTGGAAGAGAAGGCCACATGGCCTTAACTCCACCAGGCTAAATAAATAAATAAATAAATAAATAAATAAAAATAAATAAATAATATTACAGAAACAATATCCATGCCTCAATTAAATGAAAAACAAGATGACTATAACATATCACAATATGATATTACTATACAGATACTTCTTGCTGATGAAGGGAATCCAAACTGGCAACAAGTTCGTACAAAAAAAACGAAAGTATAATGAAATCAGCGAGCCTCCTCATAATATTCCATCAATAAATGTATATAACCCTTATGATACACTTATGGATGATACTGAGAATACAGACAACATAAATTCATCTCAATCAACAAAACCATACGGAAAAATTAACGTTAAAATAGTTAAAGGCGATACGAAGTTCGCTGGGCCATTTAGTGTATATATATATATATATATATATATCCTAGTGCTCTACCGTGTACGACACCGAGCACTTCTAGTACAAACATACATTTGTCATATAAGAATATATTTTCATTATTACTAGATGAAACGGGATATATATACGGGTTCAAGTCCCGTCAGAGCATTTATTTTTTTTATCGTGTCACTTTAAGCTTGCATTGCTCAATGTTAAAATTTTAATTATATATATATATATATACACAGGGTGTATCATAAATGATGGCGCAAACTTATATGGTTGAAAGTACATGATAATAGAAGCAACAATATCCCAGTAAACATAGGTCCGCAAACGAGCCGTTTACGAGATAATTACGAATGTATGGTTACAAGCCGCCACTGACTTCATTGTAAACATCGTCCTAGTTAGTAGACATTTATTTGAATTTAGACATTACTATTAATTTTTCATCTCATTTAGTTCACATTTCACAGATCACTTCACTTATGGGTTACCTGTTAAAGGAGATGTTAAAGTGTCTTCCTTGCATCTGGATGCAATACTGAGCTCGTCTCTGCAATGAATGTCGAATTCTTTCGAAAACCCCTGGATCATTTCTGAATTCTTGACAAGCATGTACAACTCTTTGCTCCAGTTCTTCAATCATGTTAACGGGTGTGCTGTACTCTTCGCTTTTGAGGTGATCCCAGAAATAAAAATCCAAAGGATTTAGATCAGGTGATCTTGGAGGCCAAGGTAGAGATCCGCCTCGACCTATTCATCTTTGGCCGTATCTGCGCGTTAGGTGCCGTCTCACAGCAGCAGCAAAATGGGCCGAAGCTCCACCATGCATGTACCACAAACTCCGATGTTGCTGAAGGGAAACATCCTCAAGCAATCCTGGAGGATGACGCCGCAGAAACCTAAGGTACCTCCGTCCATAAAGTTTTCGTGGACGAATGTGTGGCCCAATGAGATAATCACCTAGGACGATGATACAAAAATGTCGTCAGTGGCGGCTTGTAACCATACATTCGTAATTATCTCGCAAACGGCTCGTTTGTGGACCCATGTTAACTGGGACATTGCTGCTTCTATTATCGTGTACATTCAACCATATACGTTTTACATAACATTAATCAATGCAAGCTTAAATTAACATGATAAGAAAAATAAATTCACGTACGGGACCTAATCCCGGACCTCTGGATTGATATCCCACTACATCCATTAATAATGAGAAAATATTATTATAATAGAAATGAATGTTTGTACTAGACTTGCTCGATGGCGTAATCGGTAGCGCACTGGGATATATATATTATATATATATATATATATATATTAACTTATTATTAAAGTTTTGACAAATGCAAATGCAATCTCAAAATGTCTTGATAAAAATATAAATGCTCGGACGGGAGTTGAACCCGGACCCCTGGATTTATATCCCACTACATTTAGTAATAATGAGAATATATTATTATAAGAGAAATAAATGTTTGTACTACACCTGCTCGGTGGCTTAATGTGTAGCGAACTGGGATACAAATATGTATATATATATATATATATATATATATATATATATATATATATTAAATTAATTTTTGACAGTGAGAAATGATAGCTTAAAATGATATGATAAGAAAAATAAGTGGTCGGACGGGATTTGAACCCGGACCTCAATATTTTTAACCCACTACATGTAGTAATAATAATCAGAATATATTATTATAAGAGAATTACATATTTGTACAAGACTTGCTTGGTGGCGCAATCCGTAGCGAACTGGGAATTATATATATATATGTATATATTAATTAAATTTCTGATATTGAGCAATGCAGGCATAAGATGAAATGATAAGAAAAATAAATGCTAGGACAGGACTTGAACCCGGATATCTGGATTTACATCCTACTACATCTAGTAATAATGAGTATATATTTTATTAGAGAATTCTATGTTTGTATTACATTTGGTCAGTGGTGTAATAGGTAGCGTACTGATATATATTGTAACTAAATTTTGACATTGAGCAATGCGAGCTTAAAATAACATAACAAGAAAAATAAATGCTCTGACGGGACTTGAACGCGGAACTCTGGAATTATATCCCACGACTTCGAGTAATAATGAGAATATATTATTATAAGGGAATATATGTTTTTACTACTCCTCCTCGGTGGCGTAATTAGTAGCAATATATATATATATATATATATATATATATATATATATACTATTATAATTAAATTTTTGACATTGAGCAATGCATTCTTATATGACATATTAAGAAAAATAAACGCTCCGACGGAAATTGAACCCGCATCCCTGCATTTTTATATCCCACTGCAATCTTGTAATAATGACAATGTGTTATTATAAGAGAAATGAACGTTTGAACTACAACTGCTCAGTGGCATAATCGGTAGCACACTGAGATATATACATATATACTAGATGGCCCGGCGAACTTCGTATCGCATTTAAGTATTTTTACATCAATTTTTCCGTATGATTTACTTGATTGAGATGAATTTATGTTGTCTGCATTCTCAGTATCATCCATAAGTGTATCATAAGGATTATATACATTTATTGATGGAATATTTTGAGGAGGCTTGTTGATTTCATTATCCTTTAGTTTTTTTCTACGAAGTTGTTTGCAGTTTGGATTCTCATCATCATCATCAAGAAGTCTCTGTATAATAATATCATGTTGTGATATATTATAGTCATCTTATTTTTCATCTAATTCAGGCATACATATTGTTTCTGCAATATTAGGAATATTATTATAACTAACAGACTCACTTATAGTTCTGTTATTTCGTTCCTTAGGACCTTCATATGTTTTTAAATTGACATTCTTCCTAAATGTAAGATTTATGTCACATAGGCCTATACCAATTTGCGTAAATTCACTTGATATCTTATCATTCATGGTCTCTAGAACTGATTCGCCATAGTGTTCAATGTCCCTTCTCGGTCCAGTTAAATTTAAATTAAGTTTCTGTCTTCAGACAGATTACTTAAAACTAATACTTACACACGAAATTAATCTTATTATCAATTATTGAAAATAAAATAAACACTGAACATACTTAAATTATGAAATAATCAATATTCGTAATCCAATTGAAATTCGCGGTTGCGACAAAAAGCACAGCCACCTGGATCTCTCTTTGTTAAATAATAAACCAATTACCTTACACCGTCATCTGTTAGAATCGTATGGAACTCACAGACAATTATAACTCTTTGTTAAATAATGAACAAATAATTTGCAATAAAAAATAATGCGACTATAAATTTAGTTATAAACAAACGTAGGTCTCAAGTTGATCAAACAGCACACAGTGTGCAAAATTTTATTAAAACCGGTTCAGTACTTTAGGATTCCATCGCGGACAAACAACGTGACACGTAATTTATATATATATATATATATATATATATATATATATAGCTTCTTCGGGATTTGAACGCGGACCTCTGTATTTATATCCCACTACTTCTAGTAATAATGAGACTATATTACTATAAGAGAAGAGAATATTTGTACTAGACCTGCTTGATGGAGTAATAGGTAGCGCAATTGAATATATATATATATATATATATATAAACTGTAATTATATTTTTGAAATTGGGCAAAGCAAGCTTAAATTGACATGATAAGAAAAATTAAATCTTGGACGGACTTGAACACGGACCTCTGGATTTATATCGCACTACATCTAGTAATAATGAGAATATATTATTATAAGAGAAATGAAAATTTTACTTGATTTGATTGGTGGCGTAAGGGGAAGTGCACTGGGATACACACACACACACACACACACACATACACACACACACACACACACACATATATATATATATATATATATATATATATATATGTAATTCAAAGGGGAATTAAATTCATTTTTATTTTAAAATTGTGCTTGAAATTTGGAATAACATAAAATCATATATAAAAAATATACAAAGACAGAAACATTTGAAATGTCATATTTAAATTTCTTATATTAAGTTAGATTTCAAATGTGTACAGTGCAAAACGTAATATATTTTCAAATATTTTAATCCATGAAAAAAATGATATTTGTAATTGTATTTAGTATTTACCTGATAAAGGAAGAGATGCGATTTCTTAATTCCAAAAAATTACTGTTTCATACTACATTTAAACCTGTCAAACGTTTGTATTTTATGAAATTCAAATCAAAACTGACTTTTTCAATATTCACACACAGTGGCGTTGCTCCGCAATGTAAGTTCTTATTACGTCTACATATTTATCTTTTGCTAAAAAAAACCATTTCACAGAATAGTGTTACGAAGGTAATATTTTTTTTTGTAAATCTTGCGAGGCGGGTATATTATATACATTATATATATATATATATATATATATTGTAATTAAATTTTTAGCTTTTAGAAAAGCATGCTTAAAATAACATGATAAGAAAAATAAATGGTTGGACGGGACTTGATCCCGGACCACTGGATTCATATCCCACTACATCTTGTAACAATTAGAATATATTATTATAAGAGATATGAATGTTTGTACTAGACTTCCTCGGTAGCGCACTGGCATATAGATATATATATATATATATATATATATATAACCATTATTATGATTATTAATTTTTTTACAAATGTCAACGCAAGCTCAAAAATTATTATTATTATTAAATTTTTGACAAATGCCAATGCAAGCTCAAAATGTCATAAGAAATATAAATGCTCGGACGGGACTTAAACCCGGACCTCAGCTTTTATGTCCCTATACATGTAGTAATAATAAGAATATATTATTATAAGAGAAATAAATATTTGTACAAGACCTGCTGGGTGGCGTATTCGGTAGCGCAATGGTATATATATAGGGAGTTCCAAGCAGGCCGTCGAGAAGAGCGGACGTGTTTTTGTTAGAGTGGTTGAGTGTGCAGGGGACAAAGCATTATGGAAGAAGTTAGAAAGGTGATTGAAACATTGTCAACTGAAGTGAAAGAGGGGTTTGAAAAGTGCAACGTGGGTGAAAAAATTCGTGATATTGCGACGAACATGCTTCGGATAGACGACAGATTGAAATGGCTGGAATCTAAATTAGACTATCTCGAAAACCAGGGTCGCCGTAATAATATTGTGATATATGGAGTGCATGCAGAAGACAGGGAGAGCTGGGAGGAAACTGAAATATAGTTAAAAGGGTAGTGGCGCAAATCGGGATTGATTTGGTGGACAGTGATATTGAAAGAGCGCACAGAGTAGGTCTTTTGAATAGTGGAAAGAGACCGATTGTATGCAAATTATCACACTACAAAATAAAATGTTGGATCCTTAGAGACAGTAAATATCTTAAAGGGACCGGTATCAATATTGTCGAAGACTTTAGTGAGAAGGTGCGCCGCGAAATGGACTTTCTTAAGCGACACATGCTCGAGGCGAGGAGGCAGGGCTGCCATGTAACCCTGCAATTTAATAAATTGATTATAAATGGACGAATCTGGAGCAGGGAACAAATACAAAATATGGACAACTCTGAAAATGAATTTGAAGAGGTCATTGACAGCGAGTCCCCAAAACCTACAGGGGACGCTTCAACAGCAGGTGGTCTCCTTACAGCAGAGGAAGGAGAAAATTCCACACGAGAGAAAGAGAGAGGAAGCACTACGATACTAACTCCGAGGAATCCAATAAACACTCAGCACAAAACGGCCGAACGAAAAAGAGTACCCCACCTCTTAGAGGTGAACGACCGGCGGACACAAGACCTCAAACAAGAAAATCACTAAGACTGCTGAATTTACCCGCAGAAAAGGAACTATTGAGAGGGGGGAGTTCGAAAAATACATGTAAGACTAATGACAAGGGAACACAATAGGGTTCCTTGACAGTCGGTTCATGGAATATCGAAAGGTTAAAACAAAAACTTTCAATGGACAAATGTGTAGAGTTTATTGAGACTTTTGATATATTTGCTCTAGGTGAAACATGGTTAAAAGCTAATGAATGCGTAAATCAACGTAATATGAAAGTTTATTTTAAGGGTAATGAAACTAGAGGGAAGAGAGGTAGATATCCAAGTGGTGTTGCCATTTTATATAAAGCTAACTTAGACCCATATATTAAAAAGTTAAATATTATTGCTTTAAAAGAGGCAATTTGTATATATTACCATACAGGAATAACCGAAATGTGTCTGTTGACTATTTACCGCCAACCACTAAATTCCAGGTATGCCAATCCAAATTTTTTCGTTCAATTGTCTGACTCGTTGGCAGAAATAAAATATAGGTTTCCGGAAGCGGGAATAATAATTTTAGGGGACTTTAACTGTAGGATTGGGGAGGAAAATATCACTATAAAATCAGATGATAATGAAACACAAGGTGAGGGTAGGAGAAGCAAAGATAAAGTTGTAAATTCAGAAGGAAACCAATTGTTAGATTTATGCGATGCATTTGAGCTTGAAATTCTGAATGGGAAATATGGGGAAGATAAAAATGGAGAACTGACATTTATTAATAAAAATGGAGGTAGCGTAATCCATTATTCAATATGCACACAAGACATGATTCCAGTCCTAAGTAATTTCTGTATAGTTTCCAGAATCGAATCACACCACTTCCCAAACAAACTTATTTTAAATAAGAAAGGTATTAGTGAGTCAGTTAATGATGACGTGGCAACAATATTGCGGCCAATTACACATTTCAGGTGGATCGAGGATCGGAGAGAAGAATTTATCAGGAGTTTGGAAACGCTAATACAGGATCTGCAATTAAATGATCTTAGCGGGGAGGAAATTATTAAAACTTTGACAGAATCTTTTCAAAAAGCAGGGGAAAAATTCAAGGTTAAATGGGCAATGAACCAGAAAGTAGTCTTTTAAAGTTTAGAAAAGAAAGCACAGATGAAAGCAAAAAAATATTATGCGCAAGAGAGAAAGGAATATAAAGAATTATTGGGAGAAACAAAACTAGCATGGCAAAATAAGAAATCCGAAGAAATGAGAGTCGCGACTGAAAGTGGGAACATTGCGGACATATGGAAAGCGATAAGGGAACTCAAAGTAAAGTCCATAAATCGGACAAGAATAACGCCCAGGGGAATGGAGAAATTACTTTGATAGGGTGCTGGAAAATGAGAGGTTAAGATATAATCAAGGAAATATAGTTGAGATCCCTGACCCAATTCATATTCAATTACTGGATCAGGATATTTCGAAAAATGAAGTGGTTTCTTCCATTAAATGTTTAAAGAATGGTAAAGCACCTGGAATTGATGGAATACCAGGGGAATTCTTGAAAAAATATGATATATCCAATACATTATAAGACGTTTTGAAAACTGCGTTCAACGAACTTTTTAATGGAAGAGATTATCCGGAATCCTGGGCGACAGGTGTCATCCAACCATTATACAAAGGGAAAGGTGGGGCATAGATACCAGAAAGTTACAGGGGAACTTGTCTCTTGTCAGTGTTTGGAAAAATATATTGTAAATTACTTTACGAACGAATAAGACAATGGGCTAAGGAGAACAATAGGCTCTCAAAATATCAGGCAGGTTTTAGAGAAGGGTACTCCACGGTGGACAACGTATTTGTTCTGAGAACATTAATTGATGACAATCTGAAAATGAAGGGGGGTAAATTATGTTTTGCATTCATTGATTTTAAGATGGCATTTGATACTGTGGACCGAAGCGCACTTTGGGAAAAATTAAATCGGAAAGATTGTCTCATAAAATGATACATGCTTTAATGTCAATTTATAAACATGTTAAATTTTGTATAAAAGTAGACCGGCACATTACAGAGAGAAGTGAAGCCAATCGGGGAGTGAGACAAGGTTGCATTTTATCACCAATGCTATTTAATCTATTCGTTGGTGATATTGTAGACGTAATGCTAGAAGGAGAAATTGAGGCTCCTGAGATAAGAAATGTTAAAGTCCCAGTTCTGTTGTATGCAGATGATTTAATCATCTGTTCCAAGACAATCAAGGGATTGCAAAGAGGTCTTGAGCTACTGGAAATATACTGTAGGAATTGGGGATTGACTGTAATTGTTAGTAAGACAAAAACAATTACCTTTAAAAATGGGAGGGTTTATGGTAGAGCAGAGGAATGGAAATACAGAGATCAAGTACTTCAAAACGTGAGACATTTTGAATATCTTGTTACGACGTTGAAAATGAACGGGAAGTGGAAAAAATATATTGATATAACATTATTTAAAGGGAAGGGACAACCTAACAGTGTACTCGGTATTCTGGCTCGAGTACCTGATATTCCAGTCAGCACATTAGAAAAATGTATGGAGCGATGGTCAGGCCAGTAATGAATGCACTATGGTAGTGAGATTTGGGGTTTCCAAAGAACGGAAGTACTAAATAAGGTATATACGCATTTTCTAATATATATTACAGGACTTAGTAAGGCCGTTTCTAACTGTAGAATTGTATATGAATTCGGGTCATTCCAGGACGACATAAACTGTAAAATTCGTGTACTCAAATACAGGTTGCGAGTAATCCAAGGTGAACAAACAATGCTTAGAGCAATTTGTTATGACCACCAAATTAAAAACATAGATGCTAAATTTTGGGCAGACGAGGTTAGGAGAGAACTCCAAAAGATTGGGATGGGCTGGATATGGGAAAAAAAGGGACTGAAAATCGCAAGAACATGTGGAGAAAAATAAGGAGGAGGTACTTAGATATAAACCAACAAGATACTTTCGCCGAATGTACAGGAAAACGCTCACTGTGTTTACAAAGAGACCTAAAACACGTTAGGGGAAAATAATCGTATATACGCAACCTAGGATTTAAGGAGAGATCAGGGCTTGCTTGGTTTTGGCTAGGGGCATGGAACTTATTAAAAATTAGCGACGATCACGATATGCGAATATGTCCAATGTGCGGGAACTTTGAAGATGAGATACATATATTAGGAAAATGTAATGATTTAGAATATTGGAGACGTCAGTTAATACCGGAAAGATTTCTAAATTCAAATCGGGAAAGATTGGCATGCTACGAGTTATTGGTAAATCCAGATAATAGGATAAAACTCTGTAAATTTCTGGACAAAACGCGGAAAATAAGAACAACACTCATTCATTAATAAATATATGTTATCAGAATGCAATACCATTAATTCTTAACAATTATATATAAATGAATTAGTGTATAATGCTATTGTGTTATTATTTAATTGTAATATTATTGTGTTTTCTTCATTTAATTGTAATTTTATTGCTTTTTTTGTTGTTTATTTTTCTTTACACTAGTACCAATTATTACCTTATTGTAACGGACTGTCAACAGCACGTACGGCTTCCTGCCCGTGCGACCCATATTTGTAAATAATATTGTAAATATCTTTCTTTTTGTCTAATGAAGTCCTACTACTACTACTATATACATATATATATTATAATTAAATTTTTGACATAGATCAATGCAGGAATATTATGAAATGATAAGAAAAATAAATGTTGGAACGGGACTTGAACCCGGATCTCTTGATTTACTTCCTACAAGATCTAGTAATAATGAGTATATTTTTTTATTTGTGAATTTTATAGTTGAATGCAGGCTTTCACGGTCGGTAATCATAATGTTGAGTGATTCCGGGTTCTGTGGCCGTGGTCCATAGTTGGTGTTGATACCAGACGTTTCGCCCTCAACTGCGGAGGGCATCTTCAGTGGCGAGTGCTTCTAGGCGTGTTTCCTGGTCGGAAGATTAACTTAGAGTGAACGCTGCGGTCGTTGTATTGATACTAGTGGTGGGAGCAGGGTGATTGGGCGTGGCTCTTGCTGATTGGCTAATGGTCGTCTCCTTGTTGTTCCTAGTGTTAATGCATTTGTTTTCTAGTGTATGGTACCAGGCCTTAGACAGTTTGATACCTTCCTCTTTCCTGAAAATATTTTCCTTATGCTTGTATATTTCTATAGCCTCTCGGTATAATCTAGGGAAATAGTAGGAAGTTGTGGCTAAAACTTGTGTATCATCGAATAGAATCTGGTGTCCATTCATAATGGCATGTTCTGCTACAGCCGATTTATCCATTTCTCCTAGTCTGCAGTTTCTTTTATGTTCTGATAAACGGCTGGCTATACTTCTTTTCGTGGTCCCTATGTATGGTTTACCACACGAACAAGGAAGTCGATATACGCCGCAAGTGGAGAGAGGTGGCCGAGGATCCTTAGCTGAGCGAAGGCAGTCTTCTATTTTTCTTGTAGGTCTGTAACTGTTTTTATGTTGTATTTTCGTAGGAGTTTTCCGATACGATCTGTGACTCTTTGTACATATGGTAAGTAGGCTATGCTGGTTGAGGGTGTGTTATCCATTCTGACGTGCTGTCTTCGTGGATGTATGGTTTGTCTTATTTCCTTGGATGTGTAGCCATTTTTCTGGAAACAATTGAACAGATGGTGTTGTTCTTGTTTAAGGTGTTGTGGTTGGCATAACTTAGTCGCTCTGTCGAACAGTGTCTTAATGACACCTCGCTTTTGTCTTGGATGGTGGTTAGAGTCTTTGTGCAGATATCGGTCTGTGTGTGTAGGTTTTCTGTAAACTGTATGTTGAATTTCCGCATTGCCAGTCCTTATTATTTGAACATCCAGGAAAATAAGTCTTCCATTATCTTCTTTTTCCATAGTGAACTGTATTTTGTTGTGTCTGCTGTTAAGGTGTTGAAGGAAACGTTCCAATTGTTCACTGCCATGTCTCCATACTACGAATGTGTCATCAACATAGCGAAACCAATGTTCTGGAGACTTGGGAGCTGTTTTTAGTGCTTCTGTTTCGAATTTCTCCATGAAAAAATTCGCTACTACTGGGCTTAGAGGACTGCCCATGGCTACTCCGTCGGTCTGTTCATAGTAGCTGTTGTTCCATTGGAAGTAAGTAGTAGTTAGTACATGCCTGAATAAATTGGATAATGGAAGACTTCCTTTCCTGGATGTTCAAATAATAAGGACTGGCAATGGGGAAATTCAACATACAGTTTACAAAAAACCTACACAGACAGACCGATATCTGCACAAAGACTCTAACCACCATCCAAGACAAAAGCGAGGTGTCATTAAGACACTGTTCGACAGAGCGACTAAGTTATGCCAACCACAACACCTTAAACAAGAACAACACCATCTGTTCAATTGTTTCCAGAAAAATGGCTACACATCCAAGGAAATAAGACAAACCATACATCCACGAAGACAGCACGTCAGAATGGATAACACACCCTCAACCAGCATAGCCTACTTACCATATGTACAAAGAGTCACAGATCGTATCGGAAAACTCCTACGAAAATACAACATAAAAACAGTTTACAGACCTACAAGAAAAATAGAAGACTGCCTTCGCTCAGCTAAGGATCCTCGGCCACCTCTCTCCACTTGCGGCGTATATCGACTTCCTTGTTCGTGTGGGAAACCATACATAGGGACCACGAAAAGAAGTATAGCCACCCGTTTATCAGAACATAAAAGAAACTGCAGACAAGGAGAAATGGATAAATCGGCTGTAGCAGAACATGCCATTATGAATGGACACCAGATTCTATTCGATGATACACAAGTTTTAGCCACAACTTCCTACTATTTCCCTAGATTATACCGAGAGGCTATAGAAATATACAAGCATAAGGAAAATATTAACAGGAAAGAGGAAGGTATCAAACTGTCTAAGGCCTGGTACCATATACTAGAAAACAAATGCATTAACACTAGGAACAACAAGGAGACGACCATTAGCCAATCAGCAAGAGCCACGCCCAATCACCCTGCTCCCACCACTAGTATCAATACAACTACCGCAGCGTTCACTCTAAGTTAATCTTCCGACCAGGAAACACGCCTAGAAGCACTCGCCACTGAAGATGCCCTCCGCAGTTGAGGGCGAAACGTCTGGTATCAACTTCCAACTATGGACCACGGCCACAGAACCCGGAATCACTCAACATTATGTGAATTTTATGTTTGTGGTACATTTGCTCGGTGGCGTAATAGGTAGCGCACAGGGATATATACATGTATATATATATTGTAATTAAATTTCGACATTGAGCAATGCAAACTTAAAATGAAATGATATGAAAAATAAATGCTAGAACTGGACTTGAACGCGGATCTCTGCAATTTATCCCACGACTTCTAGTAATAATGAGAATATATTATTATAAGAGAAATAAATGTTTTTACTACAACTCCTCGGTGGCTTAATCGGTAGCAACACACACACACACACATATATATATGTATATATATGTATATGTATATATATACAATTATAATTAAATTTTTGACATTGAGCAATGCGAACATAACTGATATGATAAAAATAAGTGGACTACGGGAATTGAACCCGTACCCCTGGATTTATATCTCACTACATCTGGTAATAATGACAATATATTATTATAATAGAAATGAATGTTTGTTCTACACCTGCTCAGTGGCATAATCGGTAGCACACTGGGATATATATATATATATATATATATATATATGTATATATAAATTAATATATATATATATAATTAAACTATTATAACTACATTTGTGACATTGGACAATGCAAACTTAAATGACATGATAAATAATACAATGCTCGGTCGTGACTTGAACGCGGACCTCTGGATTTGAAGCACACTACTTCTAGTAGTTACGAGACTACATTACTATAAGAGAAGAGAATATTTATACTAGACCACCTTGGTGGCCTAAGAGGTAGCGCAATGAAATATATATATGTTATTGTAATTATACTTTTGAAATTGGCAAAGCAAGCTTATAATGATATGATAGAAAAATAAATGCTCGGACGGACTTGAACTCGGACCTCTGGATTTATATCCCACTACATCTAGTAATAATGAGAATATATTCTTATAAGAGAAATTAATGTTTGTACTTGACTTAATTGGTAGCGTAATTAATAGAACACTGGGATAAATCCACAGGTTCGTGTTCAAGTCCCGTTAGAGCATTTATTAATGTTTTCTTATCATGTCACACACACACACACACACACGCGCGCGCACGAACGCACGATCTCGCGAACTCGCAAACTCGCGAACTGTAAATGTTTGACATTGAGCAATGCAATCTTAAATGATATGATAAAAATAAAGGCTTCGACGGGAATTGAACCCGCACCCGTGATTTTTATCCCACTACTTCTGGTAATAATGACAATATGTTATTATAACAGAAATGAGTGTTTGTACTTGACTTGATTTTAGCACTGGGATATATATATATATATATATAATTATAATTAAATTTTTCACATTGAGCAATTCAGTCTTTAATTGACTTGAAATGAAAAGTAATTGCTCGTACGCGACTTGAACCCAGACCTCTGTATTTATATCCCACTACTTCCAGTAATAATGAGAATATATTATTATAATGGAAATGAATGTTTGTACTAGACTTGTTCGGTGGCGTAATTGATAGAGAACTAGGATAAATCCACAGATTCGTGTTTAAGTCCCGTTGGAGCGTTTATTAATTTTTCTTATCACACACACACACACACACATATATATATATATATATATATATATATATATATATATATTCTTTTTTCTTTTCATATCATATTTGCCTTCATTGCCAAATGTCAAAAATATATTTATAATATCTATATATACAAGCGTTACTGCTATAAAGTAAATATTCTCTTTAATAATTTGCTTAACTGTTATGTTAGCCGCTAGATGGCAGTCGGAAGATCTTTCCGCTACCTCTTGTGTGAATAGAGAATACTACATGTATAAGAAAATTGTATGTTTGCCTTTGAATTCTTGGGTAGCTCAGTTGGTTATAGCGCTAAAGGTACAGACTTTAGAGACTCGAGTTCAAATCCCGACTCAAGCATTATTTTTTCTTTTCATATCATATATATATATATATATATATAATTCAAGGAGGAATTATATTCATTGTTATTTTAGAATTGCTCTTGTAATTTAGAATAACATAAAATCATATCTAAAAAATACACAAAGACAGAAACATTTGAAATATTGTATTTAAATTTCGTATATTATGTTAAATTTTAAATGTGAACAGTACAAAACGTAATATATTTTCAGACATTTTAAACCAATGAAAATATGATATTTATAGTTCTATTAAGTATTTACCTGATAAATAATGAGCTGCAATTTCTTCATTCAAAAAAATTACTGTTACAAACTAGATTTAAACCTGTGAAACATTTGAATTTTATTGAATTCAAATCAAAACCGACTTTTTCAATTTTTACACACAGTGGCGTTGCTCCGCAACGTAAGTTCTTATTACGTGTACATATTTGTTATTTCACAGAATAGTATTACGAAGTTAATATTTTTTTGTAAATCTTTCGAGGCGGATATATTATATATATATATATATATATATATATATTATAACTTAATTTTTAACTTTTAGCAAAGCATTCATACAATGACATGATAAGAAAAATAAATGCTCGGACGGGACTTGAACCCGGACCACTGGATTCATATCCCTCTATATCGTGTAATAATTAGAATATATAATTATAAGAGAAATGAATGTTTGTAACAGACTTGCTCGGTGGCGTAATGGGTAGCGCACAGCGATATATATATATATATATAATTAAATTTTTAACATTGAGCAATGCAAGCTTAAAATAACATGATATGAAAAATAAGTGCTTGGACGGGATTTGAACACGGACCTCAGCATTTATATCCCACACTACATGTAGTAACAATCAGAATATATTATTATAACACAGCGGTACTCATTACGCGGCCAGCGGGCCGCATGTGTCTCTTGAAGATATTTATTAAGGCTCTTGGAATAATTTTACCTTTATTATATTACATTTAAATGTTTTATTGTAAGTATAAAATAATATTATCTTTATTGAAATTCTACAAAACTTTGGATATCCCTGTGTCATTCCGAGCAGTACAGTACCGCACGTGTTCAACAATGCAATGCAATGTCCTGGCTAGTGTTATTGGTTTTGAATATGTGTACGTTTGTTTTTAAAACAGTTTAAACTTCTATAGTGTCGTCCGAATCTTTCACAATGAAATATTATACAATTTAGTTTCTATGAACAAGAGACTGGATACTGTGTGTTACTTAAATCAGTTGAAGTGAAGTGAAGTGAATTTCAGTGTTTAATAATGACTGGTGTTTTTTCGAAAGGGAAAAAAGAGAAAACTCGAAGATCAAGGAAGAGTTTTTCAAGATACTTGGGAGCATGAATTTTTCTTCATACCTGCTAAAAAGGAAGGCAGTGCGATGTGTTTATTATGTCGAGACGTAGTTCAAGGTTATAAACGATTTAATCTTAATAGTCATTATAAAACGGTGCATTCAAATTTTGAGTGCAAATATCCTAAATATTCTAAATTGAGAGCAGAAAAACTAAAACATTAAAAATGTCAATAGTGTTTGAACGGAAAATGATGTTGGATACCGGAAGTGAAAATAAATTGATAACAAAAGCATCATATGAAGTAGCAGACATTTTAGCACGCAAAATGAAACCGTTTGCCGATGCAGAGATTTTTAAGGAGTGTTTTCTAGTCGTTTGTGACACATTATTTTCTAAATTCCCAAATGCAAAACAGATAAAAAGTGACATTCAAAAGTTACAACTTTCCGATTCTACTTGTGTTAGGAGAGTTAACGAAATGTCTGTAGACATGCTCCTTTGTACTCTCGATGAAATTCGTGAATGTGACTATTTCAGCCTTGCTATGGATTCGTCCACAGATATTAGTTCCAACTCTCAGTTGCTTTTATTTGTTAAATCGTAATAAGATAGGAATTATAAAGGAAGAATTTTTAACTGTAATACCTATGACGGGTCAGACACGGGGAATATATTTTTTGAAGCGGTTAAATCTTTCTTTGACAAATACAAAATTTACCTAAACAAACTTTTATCACTGTGCAATGACGGTTGTCCCTCAATGATAGGTTATCATTCAGGATTCATTTCTCAGTTAAAAAAACATTTAAATAGAGACCACTTATTAACATACCATTGCATTTTACATCAAGAAAATCTTGCTGCTAAATTTGACGAAACTTTCAGATCTGTGATGAAGAAAGTAATTAACATTGTTAATTTCATTAGATCACGTGAACTAAATCATAGGCAATTCATAGAATTTCTCAAAGAGCTTAATTCACTGTGTGATGGTGTTATTTATCACAGTGACGTCAGGTGGCTGAGTAAAGGAAGAGTTTTGGAACGATTTTTTAATCTTCGCCATGAAATAAAACTCTTTTTAAGTGAACGAGATAAAGAATACCCTGAACTAGACTCTTCTTCATGGTGGTTAAAAGTTGGCTTCCTGGCTGACATAACAGGAATACTGAATGATGTCCAAATTAAAATGCAAGGTACAAATAAACTTATTACTCAGCTCACAAGTGCAATTTTTTCTTTAGAAGAAAAATTAAAAATGTATACAGAAGAACTTAGTAATAATGATATCACTAGTTTCCCATGTTTCCAACATCTTATTGAAGAATATTCAGAGGAAGAAATAAACTTGCAACCCTTCATAGAATTGCTCACTGTACTACACCATGATTTCAGCGCGAGATTTAATGATTTTAGAAAGCTTCGAAACCCATTTCGATTAGTTGAAAATCCCTGGTCAATAACGACAACAGATGTAACTGGGTTGTCAATTTTTGGTCCTGAGATTAGAAATCTAAATAATGAATTCCAGCAGGATTCAGAACTGGAAGGTATTTTTCAAGAGAAACGAAAAACGAATTCAATTTTAGAGTTTTGGAATACAGTTCCAGAAAAACAGTTCGAAAACTTGATGTCGTGTGCATATAAAATTCTGTGTGTTTTTGGATCAACGTATGTTTGTGAAATGACTTTTACACAAACATCGCCACTTAGCGATCGTGTTTTGTTAATTTGCAACACTGTAGGCGTACGTTGGATGAACCAGACGCCTGTCGAGAATAAATGTTATAATTTGGAAAATGTGAAGATGTGTATGACGTAATAATAGCAGTTATAACTATTAAATAACCAAT
The DNA here is from genome assembly GCA_030220185.1 of Diploptera punctata. NCBI lineage: Eukaryota > Metazoa > Arthropoda > Insecta > Blattodea > Blaberidae > Diploptera > Diploptera punctata. Next base: position 152,641 of record JASPKZ010008791.1, read on the forward strand.
AATAACAGTTATAAAAGCAGTTAAACAGTTATAATTATTTATATAATTATTTATATAATTAAAGTTCAAACGAAAGAGACAACTCATGGAGCGCCAGATCATCCAATAATCTTGTATATATTAACTGTCAATTTCTTCACCTAACCTATCGTCATTATCGAACCGTGGTACCTAGACTCGCCGACATAGGCTCTCTATATATCCCTATCCTGAGAGTTTTCCTATCATTCCCTGTATATTCTACATCCCTAGTATCATGTTAATATTAACCTCCTACCTCATTCTTGGCCTTCCTTTTGGTTTTCCTACAGAGTTTCCATGCCCCTCTTCCATTCCTCATGTGTGTCACCTGACCTGCTCACCGATGTCTACGAGACTTGACTGTATAAAACTATGTCGTTTAAACCAACTAATTAACTTACTAGCACTGTCGACCCCGTAGTTTCATGGCCGCGCATACTTAAGCTCTCCATACGTCCCTATCCTGGGTTAATGTTTTCCAATCATCCCCTGTATAATCTACTTCCCTCAAATCATGATAAATAATATTCTCACGCTTCATTCTTGGTCTACCGAATGACCGTTTTCACTCTGGTTTTCTATAGGAGCTTCAATGCCTCCCTTTATTTCCGCATTCGTACCACGTGTCCTGCGCATCGCAGTCTACGAAACCATCATTATATCCGATTTCCTACCATATAGATAAAGTAGTTCACTGTTATGTAGTCTTCTGCATTCGCCTGTCTGTTCATCTCTGTTTTGTCCTAAAATGTTCTTTCTTCTTCTTCATCTTCTTCTTTAAGCCCATGTTTCCCTTAACAGGGAAGAATTCGAGCCATACTAATTTAGTTACACTTGTTTTCGTATAGATGTCATTTGAGTGGTCCGTGGTCAGCGTTCAGCCTCATACTGATATGTACGAGACCAAGATAGTAGTAGTAGGACTTTATTAGACAAAAAGTAAGATATTTACAATATTATTTACAAATATGGGTCGCACGGGCAGTAAGCCGTACGTGCTGTTGACAATCCGTTACAATAAAGTAATAATTGGTACTAGTGTAAAAAAAATAAACAACAAAAACAGCAATAACATTACAATTACATAAAGAAAACACAATAATATTATTACAATTAAATAATAACACAATAGCATTATACACTAAAAACATTAACATTACAATTACATAAAGAAAACACAAAAAATATTACAATTAAGTAATAACACAATAGCATTATACACTAATTAATTTATATATAATTGTTAATAATTAATGGTATTGCATTTTGATAACATATATTTATTCATGAATGAGTGTTGTCCTTATTTTTCGCGTTTTGTCCAGAAATTTACCGAGGTTTATCCAATTTTCTGGATTTACCAATAACTCGTAGCATGCCAATCTTTCCCGATTTGAATTTAGAAATCTTTCCGGTAATAACTGACGTCTCCAATATTCTAAATCATTACATTTTCCTAATATATGTATCTCATCTTCAAAGTTCCCGCACATTGGACATATTCGCATATCGTGATCGTCGCTAATTTTTAGAAATTTCATGCCCCTAGCCTAAACCAAGCAAGCCCTGATCTCTCCTTAAATCCTAGGTTGAGTATATACGATTCTTTTCTCCAGACGTGTTTTAGGTCTCTTTGTAAACACAGTGAGCGTTTTCCTGTACATTCGGCGAAAGTATCTTGTTGGTTTATATCTAAGTACCTCCTCCTTATTTTTCTCCACACGTTCTTGCGATTTTCAGTCCCTTTTTCCCATATCCAGCCCATCCCAATCTTTTGGAGTTCTCTCCTAACCTAGTACTAGGACGGGAATATTCGGTAAATTTTGCGTAGAGACCTTTTCATTCAGGCTTAAGGATCTTTTACGAGCCTGAAAATCTTCTTAATAGCTCTATTCTGAAATAGTACAGAATGTCCACCATATTATTATTATTATTATTATTATTATTATTATCATTATTATTATTAATTATAAAATAACTACAATTTATTTATTTTTATTTATTATTTATAAATAGTATTATAATATATATATTATTATAGATTTTTCAATTTTCTCAGTTAATTTTATGTTACGTTTGGTTTATATTTATAAAGTTTGAAAAAAATTGCTAATTAACATGCGAAATATGTTTACACAACATAGTCTAAGAAATAACGTAGATGTGGCAACAATCTACTTGTCATTCTCCGTCTCCGGAAAAGTCAATAAGTAGCTCAATGGCCTTCATAAAATTTCAATCAAATATACATATTGCATTATTTTAAATATTTACACGAAAACTATCAAAGCTGCATAAAAAATAAACATTTTCTGACAATTATGAAAAATTAAGTTATTCAAAAATAATATTAAATCATCTCTGAGCAATTACATAGAGTATATATTTTATTGTAATCTTCAAAGTTTTTTAAAATATTTCGTTTCCATGTTAATAGACGATCTGTTCATATTGTCAGAACTGCGTGAAGGTGACACAAACAACGCCACATAGCGATTGTGTTTTGTTAATTTGCAACACTGTAGGCGTACCCTGGCTAAACCAGGCGTCTGTCGTGTATAAATATTAATACATTCAACATGTAAGATTTGTGATAGTTATTAAAGCGTGCTTACAGTGTTTTCATGCGTGTGGAATGGACTCAGGAGCTGTTTTTGTCTTCAATTGAACACGTGGTTGGTTATTTATATTAATATTTGATAAATTATATAAACATGAACATCTGTGAATCTGTTTTTTATGAATTCAATAACCGCTTAACCGAATTGAATGGGGTTTTAACCATCATTTAGAGAATTTCTTTGGGAAAATTAACGTGTGTAACTTATTACCATATGCACTATAGGACCGGAGCAAAATAAATAAAAATAAATAATAGTTTTAAAAAACTAAAACAATACGCTTTATTAGAAAACCGAACTAAAAAAATTAAAAATGATTTTAATATCCAACACGCTTGGGATAAAATTAAAGTGGTCAACAAAAAAAAAATCATCTCCAACACATATAGAATAAAAACTAGAGGTATGAACAAAAAGAAAATAATTTTACCATCATAAGCGTGGGGTGCTCTATATCAATTAATGTATTTGATAATAAACAGATATTGATAAAAGTAAAGTCTGTAAGAAGAAAATGTAAAAATCATAAAAAGCACCCTATGCTTTTGATGGTAAAATTATTTCTCTTTTGTTGATAACTCTAGTTTTATTCTGTATGTGTTCGAGAAGATTTTTGTTGTGACCATTTTAATTTTATCCCAAGCGTGTTAGGAAATATTTTTTTTCATTTATTTATTTAGTTCGGTTTTCTAATAAAGCGTGTTGTTTTAGTTTTTTTAAAACTATTATTTATTTTTTATTTTTTAGTTTTAATATTTTACAAAATAAGGTAAAAATGTAAATATCTTTAAATTCGATACTATTGTAGTATGCGCTAAAAGTAATACTCTTCTAAAAAAACCCTCTCAGCCGGATTTGAACCAGCGACCTATGGATTACTGAAATTATATACCGCTAGAGTTCACCGCTCTACACAACTGAGCTCTTCCAACGATTGGACTAAAAAGTTCGACAAGTCTGCATCCTATTATACCAGTTTTAATTTTTTTGATTTTCTGATGATTCTGGCCAGGATTTTAGAAAATAAATATGACATTATTGTATTGTCATGCCTCTTTTGTAATTATACAAAGTTTCAAGTCGATCCAATGTTTCTAAGTGGGTGAAAATCGTGTTCAAAGATTCCGTTACATAAATACAAAGACACTTTTGTTGATTTTCTGAAGATTCTGGCCAGGATTTTAGAAAATAAATATGAAATTATTGTATTGTCACGGGTCCTTTATAAGTATACAAAGTGTCAAGTCGATCCAATTATTTTAAGTGGGTGAATATCGCGTTGAAAAATTCCGTTATATAGATAGATAGATACAGGTCAAGCTAAAATAAAGCGTGTAAAAAAAAGTGGATCGCTGCACTGAAAAGTCGCTTTTTCGACTCCTGAATTGCTTATTTTGTCTAAACCATAACAAATACGTCATAATAGAATATTTCAAAAAAATCTTCAAAAAAGTCTACGACAGAATATGTCTATCTTTTACGGATAACTCACAAAAGAACATTTTTGTCTTTCAGAATTAGATTAAAAAATAAGGATTATTTGCAACAACACAATGTTAATTCTGTAATAACATTAACTGTTTAACAATTGCAGTAAGTACACTTAGCAAAACAAAACAAGAACGAGCCGACTGATCAATTAGCTAATTCCGCAGCATTTTCCGAGCTTCATTATTCATTTTCAAAGCGTCCAATATCCTATGTTAAAAAGAAACTGTTGCACTTTGTCATCACTGATTGCAATGAACATTGGATAAGGAGTGCAAATGGTGCTTTGACTAAAGAACTCTTCTTTCCTACAGTACACCGTAGGCTACATACTCGTATGTTATTCTAAATTCCATCTTTTCACAATTAATGACTGGTGGCCATGGACAACTAACAAGTTATTTCAGGAGATTTAATATTAACCCAGACAGTGATCATAATTGTAAATGTCAATAATCAATACAATAAGTAAAACATGTTTTATTTTATTACACGCTTCATATTAGCTTGACCTGTATATATCTATCTATCTATCTATCTATCTATCTATCTATCTATCTATCTATCTATCTATCTATCTATCTATCTATCTATCTATCTACCTATCTATCTATCTATCTACCTATCTATCTATCTATCTATCTATCTATCTATCCATCTATCCATCTATCCATCTATCCATCTATCCATCTATCCATCTATCCATCTATCCATCTATCCATCTATCTATCTATCTATCTATCTATCTATCTATCTATCTATCTATCTATCTATCTATCTATCTATCTATCTATCTATCTATCTATCTATCTATCTATCTATCTATCTATCTATCTATCTATCTATCCATCTATCCATCTATCCATCTATCCATCTATCCATCTATCCATCTATCCATCTATCCATCTATCCATCTATCCATCTATCTATCTATCTATCTATCTATCTATCTATCTATCTATATATCTATATATCTATATATCTATATATCTATATATCTATCTATCTATCTATCTATCTATCTATCTATCTATATGTTGTGTAATATTTGCAGACTTTTGTGTTGAGGGGAAATAATGTATATACATTTTTCATTAACCTTATTTTGAGCGTATTTTCAAATTCTTAAAGTCTTACAGATCATATCTTTAACTTCATTTTAAATAACTGGGTTCTTTCAGTTCAGAGAGTAAAACCTTATGTGCTGTGTAATATCACTTTCATTGTATATTGATCGAAAATTAAAATTAAGAAATAAACGCATCTGTTTATCTTAACTAGTTTTTACTGTATAAATATTAGATCTTGCAGTGTATATTTTTATAATTGTTCGCAGAGATTTTAACTGATATAGTTCAATCATTAATTTATTTCTATTTGAAACTTATCTGTAGATTTGCGTGTTAGTTGCGTTTTGTAGGTCTCGGAAAGAAACAAAATACATCGCTCAGGACATGACTTTAAGTTTAACGCGCACCACTGCTGTTACAGGTTAATATTGGCAGAAGATGTTAGGAAACATGAAACTGAAACAACTGTAATGAGAACTGTTAACAGGTTGTTTCCTTAAGCACAATGATTATGGGTTAAGTCATGCATCAATATCGTCCTCAAGGGAAGAGATCTTTGGGATGTCCTAGAAAGGATAGACCGAGAATGTTTCACTGAAACCATTACAGGCTTTGGGCCTTCAACTTATGTGGAAGAACAAAATGATATAAATATATATACACATACTGGCTTTCAGCTAGTAGTTGGAGGTGATGTTGGAGTCGCTGTAAAACAAACTATCTCACTGTCGCTATCGAACCCATAGGTACATATTTGCGCGGATTTATTTGACCAATAATCTCGATTAATGTTAAAGATAAAATCTGTAATATTAAGAACGGCATATTTTATTATCTTCTAAATATTATTATCGTATAACAATATTTACATTATTCTTAACTGGAGTAAAATCATAAGAAACTACGTTTATCAGTTTTTTTTTGCGGATTGTGCTATAGAGATTTGAAGTGCTGCAAATTGACAATCTTTCTGCAGATGAGAATGAAGAATTTCATCAAGATTTCTTCTTGCACTTGGATTGAGATGCTCTCTAAATTGGCGAAGAAAACAGATATTAACTATTTCCTGAGAGTCCTGCTAGTGTTTATCACAGTGTCTTGCACGTATCTTGTATAATGATCCAATAAACACTAGAACATAATAGTACACAGTTGTAAGCGAATAAAAATAATAGAAAACATTACAAAGTCATCTGCGCTATAATTCCAGAAATTACGTAACAAACTAACTGAAAGAAAGTTAATGTGTTTCATAATCATTTGGTAAATATGTAGTAGGTACCCCTTTTGAATCAGTTCAATTCGGTGAACTATAACATAAAAATTATTTGTTATTCTAGTGACGATTCTTATGAACGATCAAGTTGTAATAAACAGCATTTTCTCGTCATGAAGTCACCTTAAAATCCAACAGACTAAAATTCAGCCTGACTAATAGTGTATGCTACATAAAAATGACAAATATCAAGCTAGTGTGAGTATTTTTTCCCGCGCCGTAGCCGAGAGGTTTACGTAGGATGCCTTGGAGCGAAGCTACGGGAGTTGCGCTGGTTCTTCTCACGGAATTTCGGCCAGTACTGGACCGGTGCAAACCCAGCATCGTGAGTCATTTGGGTAGCTACAAAAGGTAGCAGCTCCAGGTTGACAAAACCAGCTGTAACAGCTGGAAGACTCAACACACTGACCATATGTCGCCTCTACACTGACTGGATGATTGTCTACATATGTGATGAACACAGGTGGTAAACCTAGGTCCTTCTAGGCCTGTCGCGCCATGGAATTGGAGTTAGAATGAGTCGTTTTTGTTAACTTTTAAACTAAATACCGATCTGTTTAAATGTGAACCAAAACTAAACATATTACGTGTAAATATTAAGAGGAGCGGAGTTGATTGTTATCTTTATATCGTTAACTAAATTTAGCTTGGTGTTCTATGTGTGATGATGTAACTAACTCTCTGGCACTATCGAAATGGCCGCGCAAATATAAACTCTCCACATATCCACATCCATGACTATTTCTTTCAGTCAGTCATATGTAATTTTCCTCATACAAATCGTGGTTAATGTTATTCTCCCACCTCATTCTTGACAATACCCACTGTACCCTCCATTTCTTATTTTCTATATACAGTATCCAATTCCCTCTTCTATTCCCATCCGTTCTACAAGTCGTGCCCTTTGCAGTTTATGAGATTTAACTGTTCTTAATACATCGGCTTCCGACGAAGGTCATTTAGCTCTCTGTTATTAAGTCATCTCCAGTCACTTGTCTGTTTGTCTCTCTCTGATCCAAAATGTTTCATACAAACTTTATTCTCTAGCACTTGTAACGTTATCTCCTCTCTGAAAGTAAGAGTGTAGGAGAACGTTTTGTATCCATATAATGTTATTGGTAGAATAATTGCTGTATGAATTTACATTTTAACGTTTTTTTAGAGAAGTTGCAGTTACGGGTGACCCTGTAATACGTAGAGATTATCACCTTCATAGACTCGAGTAAAGAAAGAAAAACATAGAAATTACGTGAGAGGTATGTCAAGTAATATTTATTTATTATTATTGGACATATATAGATCCTTTTTCCCCTGCAAGTATATTAGGCTTATAATTTGTGAACAGTTGTGGTACTTTATATAATTTGATCTAAATCTAAGGTTTTTTATTGTTCTTATTTAAGAACACTACTTTCTGCAACTATCCACAAGATCTAGCCATCACAGTTGTTGGTGAATCTTAAGGAATCATCTTTACAGAACGTCTCATTCACACGTCTACAATTGCTTGTGTATTTCATTATCTCAATGTTTTGTTATATTCACATGAACTTGTTTTCATCCCTCAGTATTTTCGTTGTAGCAGCATGTTCTTTCTTCAACCAGCCTCAAGTTGGAAGAAGTTTAATAAAATATTTAAAAACTGATATAATATATATATATATATATATATATATATATATATATATATATATGCAATTAGGTAATACGAAGACATTTTGGTAAACAGATGAGGACAGAGACAAAACTAAGATTACATAACGTCACATCAAAAGCTGCTCTAAAATACGGAAGTGAAATTTGGATTTTAAATAAAAGAAACTCTCATAAACTTCAAGTAAGCCAAATGCGCTTCTTACGATCATTGTTAGGAGTTAATAGACTGGATCACCAAAGGAACACTACTATCAGAGGAAAACTTGGAGTAGCAAGTTTAAATGAAGATATCCAAAGATACCAACAAGAATGGAAAAATCATCTGAGAAGAATGGCAAGAAATAGACTTCCAAAATTGGCATTCCAATATACCCCAACTGGACATAGGGACCAAGGAAGACCAAAACATCGGTGGAAAGATCAAGACCATCTTCGCTAGGTTTACCGTACAGGCCACATGGCCTAAAACGAATTTGTTCATGATGATGATGATATATGCAATTAACTACCTATGGATTCGATAGTGTCAGTGAGTTAGTTAGTTCAATATTTATTGTATTTCGCCTTTCCACTCAAGAAAATATCTAACCAAGCTTCCGTCTTGGGCTAACATCTGAATATCGGAACTGCCATCAGTATCACAATGTCTACCACATTATTGAGATTACGTAGAAAATAGTACTTTGTAAATTGTTTTCCTTTTTGTTTCCGGATGGTCAGCAATTTGTTCTTCTTGTTTTCATCTTCGATGAACCTAAGCTTCATTTGAAAACAAAGCTTATATAAAAAATGAGATGTTCACTTTTGCGCCTAGCAGTATAATAGAAGAGATAACATATTTATATTTGAATACATTCTTGGGTCACCTGTGTAGTCTCTGCCCCATATGCAGCGGACTCGGATTCGATGTCCGATCGTGGCAAGTTTCCTGGTGAGAATATATCGGGGTCTCTCCTCACCTGTAAAATAAATATCTGTAAACATTATGGCCCAAATGATCACCGAACTTTATATGCCACCACAACATCACATCATATAATTAATAATAATAATAATAATAATAATAATAATAATAATAATAATAATAATAATAATAAGCATCATCATCCACCATCCACAGTAATTCTGCCCGAGGGCAGGTCTTCCACTGCAATCACAGCATTTTCATGCTATGCTTTGCAGTTTTACTACGAAATTGGGAGTGTGGTAGCTTCCCATTACTTTCCACAAATAATAATAATAATAATAATAATAATAATAATAATAATAATAATAATAAAATAACAATAATAATGCTTTAATTCAGCTGGCAGAGTTAAGACCATAAGCCCTTCTCTTCCACTCAACCAGCGAATAGTAAAATTGCACAAAAATTACATACATATTACAATTTTAAGATGTTATTAAAATATAGACAAAACAAAATACAATGGTGATGTGATCTAATACTAACAAAAACATGGAATATAATAATATTAAAATAATATAAAATAAAGTAAGTAAAACTTTCTAGATGATAATTTACAAAAAGCTGAATATATTTGTTATGCAGTTGATGTTTTCATTGCGTCGAACTTAAGATATCAGTTATTATATATAACAGGCAGAGTTAAGCAAGTGCATCTCGTCTTCTGAGGCGAATGGGTTAAATAACAAGGGCTTTACCTCATCTCTCGACCGGACACGAGTAGAGTGTTTACATTTACCGGATGTTAAAGCAGATACTTTTTTATCGTCATAGAACTCGAAATATCCTATACAGCAGTTTGTAACTTTCTAAAATACTCAAGATTACTCAAGATTTTTAACATCCCAGGTTTTCCGATTTTTATGTAGGTTCATTTTTTTAATCAGTTCTGATATATTTTAACAACATTTAACATAAATATCGTCAATCTAGGTACTTTTATTATTGAATTCATAAACGTGACGAACTTATGTCACGGTTTTTAAAGAATCCTACCTTGAAGAACTAGTAAAGTGCAGGGCTTTGGATTCCAGAGTCAAAACCAAGTACTTTACAGCACTGTTTTTTATGTGATTACCTTCCTTGTACAAAGGCATTCTACATAACAAAGGAATGGAATCAGCCTCCAAACATATTAAGGAAAATTGAATATAATTAAGTATAATTGTTCTTAATATAGTGAAATGAAAGTAGGAATGGTTATGCATTCACTTTTTTCGTTATACTCCCTTTTAAGTGTTTTCAAAAACATTACCTTTTTTCATACTATTTTAATAGTGTGTTTTCCTTCTAAACCCGAACTCTATTCATAATACATTTTCCTTTCCATTAACACGCTTCTTGCAATACTATTACGGAATACGATTCCGTCTTAAAAAAGCAGTATTAGAGAACATACCGATATGCGATTTGTGAAATATTTATTCTCCAAACAAATTCGTTGCTATAGTTTATGTAGTGATTATTATCCAACAATTTGTTACTATAGATATCATAACAATCAGCTAGCGTTAATATTAGTCTTAGGAAAACAATAACATTAGGGGACTTCGGGGTCTTTAAGAGGAAAGAATAACACTGGTCTAAAACGTCAGTTTTTTTAATCATCAAAAATACAAATATGTGTCTCTAGACTAGTTTTACATGCTGATTACGAAAACACTTTTCAGTTTTTTTCTAACACGTTCAGTTTTTACTATAAAGAAAATTAGAGAAATTTCCGGTAATGTGGGACCCTATTTTGAATTTGTTGTTTTTCTTCTTTTAATTAGGATTTTCGAATTTTGTTTAATTACAGTGATTATCATTAGTGCTATAGCTATGAAATAGCATTGCTATTTTATTCAAATATGGAATCTTCTACATAATTTATGAACTTTTTTACGCTTACAAGATAGGTCCACTTTAAACCTCCATATTCGGATAAAATGGACCGAAGAGTCCACCTTAGCCTTTAGACTATTTGTAAGTTTATTTACTCCATTAATTTATACAGACAGTCACAAAGTAATCTGAAAGTATTTATGACTGATCGTAATTAATAAGTGTTGATATTTATTTAATGTTTTGAAAAATTATTGTTGATTATATCATTCAGGTGTCATTCATCTGCAGACAAAGATTTGGGTTTAGCAAAATTACAAAGATATTAAATAAAATTAAGTGCATGGTTTTTACATATAGCATCCTTATAGATAAAATATACATATTCGTGTAAAGTGCACCCAAGTCCACTTTAACCAAATTACTTTGTTTTATGTTTAATTATTTTACACAGCCGCCTGTCACGTGATATCCCATTAGTGTATTGAAACAGCATCTACATAATATAATATATTTAGGTGATTTTTCAATATTTTATCACATTCAATAGCGGAAATTAATAATTAATTCTTAGCTTGAAGAACTTTTAAATTGGTTGTTTTCATAAATGTCACAAATAAATCATTCTGCGCACAAAGAATAAAAGAAACAGGCATTGGATGTCAAAGTTGATTAGCGAAAGAAATTAAAACATTTTCTTTTCGAGGGCAGTACCAATTAAATACGATATTAACAGGGTCCACTCAAACCGAAGGGCCCACTTTACCCGAACTTCCTCTACATGTTATTGTGACAGGTTATGTTGATATCCATAAATCTAAGACCTAAAACAAGACTAAATGATAAATAAACAAACTGCCTGTGATTTAATGATGTAGACTTCATGTTTCTCTGGTACATGGCTTCTGGAGCATCCAGCAGTGATCTACCGTTACACAATCATTCCAGAAACCTTGGTAACTTTCCTCCATTATCCTTATGTCCTGGTGAAAATCTTCCATTTGTTGATAAATTCACAAAGTTAGAATTCTAGATGACAATGCAGGAAGTTAACTTTCAATGATATATGACAAGAAATTCTCTATAAGGCAAAAGAAAAAAGTAAAATTCAGGCAGCTAAAATGAGATTCCTACGGGCTGTGAAAGGTTGTACAAGAGAAGAACATATTAGAAATGAAAATATTAGAGAGGAACTAAAAGTACAACCACTTCTTCAACAAATAGAAGAATAAGGAACAATTGGAAGGATCATCTGCAAAGAATGACACATGATAGGATACCAAAGATGGCGCTGATGTATAATCCTGTAGGACGAGGATCGGTGGGAAGACCAAAAAAACGTTGGTCTGAACAGATGTGAGATCGGAACAGGCAAAGACCTAATACGGGAAGGATGATGATGAAATTTTCTATACGCATGATTAAGTTTGCTGATACCATCCTTGATGAATGCAAAAAATATGAACATTAGAGAATTATATCAGGGAATTAGTATAGAGAAGAAAGGGTTTCAGGCTAGAACAAACATATTTCGGGATGGCATTGGGGATATGATTGCAGATTCCAGGAGTATATTAAATAGATGGAAAAGTTACTTTAATCAGCTATTAAATGTACATACAGAACAGGACATTGAAGAGGATAATTTACAGACAGCAGAAGTGCTAGTCGCAGAACCAAATGCATTAGAGGTTGAAATGGCGATTGAAAAATTGAAGATGTATAAAGCATCAGGTTCAGATGAGATCCCAGCAGAACTGATAAAATCAGGGGGAGAAAAATTGATGGACAAGATACGTTGGTTGCTTAGAATGATTTGGGAAAAAGAAGCTCTTCCAGATGAATGGAAGGAATCAATTATCGTACTAATTTATAAGAAAGGAGATAAAACTGATTGCAACAACTACAGGGTTATCTCATTACTTTAAATTTCGTACAAAATTCTTACAAATATATTAGTCAGCAGACTTACTCCCTATATTGATGACATTCTAGGAGATCATCAATGTGCATTTAGAAGAAACAGGTCTACAACAGATCAGATTTTTAGTATAAGACAGATTTTAGAAAAGAAATGGGAATATAATGGTACTGTACATCAACTATATGTAGACTTCAAAAAAGCATATGCTTCAATTAAGAGGGAGAAGTTATATAGTATCCTACTGGAGTTCGGAATTCCCAAAAAGTTAGTTAGACTTATACGATTGTGTCTAAATGGCCCAAAGAGTAGGGTGCGTGTAGGTAAACAGTTTTCGGACATTTTTGAAATCCAGAATGGGTTGAAGCAAGGAGATGCACTATCTCCTCTACTATTTGATTTTGTACTAGAGCACGCCATTAAATCTTTAGAGAATGAGGAAGGCTTACAACTCAATGGTATTAATAAGCTGTTAGTTTATGCTGATGATGTAGTATTATTGGCCGATAGCGAGGAGATACTAAAGGACAACACGCACACACTATTGAGTAACACTAAGAAATTAGGACTGGAAGTAAATATCAATAAAACTAAATATATGGTCACACATAGAAATTCATTATATAATGGAAATGGACAGCTAATGACAAATGAGGGAAATTTTGAGGAAGTGGCTGAATTCAAATACCTACGAACAATAATCACAAATAGGAATGAGATGCACAAAGAAATTAAACATAGGCTCAATTCTGGAAATGCGTGCTATTATGCATTGCAGAGACTCTTGATGTCCCAACTCCTTTCAAAAAACGTTAAACTGAAAATATATAAAACTATTATTCTACCAATTATATTATATGGGTGCGAAACATGGACTCTTACTTTAAGAGAGGAAAGGAGATTACAAGTATTTGAGAATAAAGTACTTAGGAAGATTTTTGGATCAAAGAGAGATAAACAGGCATGTGAATGGAGAAGACTACATAACAGTGAACTACATGGCCTTTATATGAAGCCAGATATAATAAGAACAGTTAAGTCTCGTAGACTGCGATGGGCAGGACATGTTGCACGTATGGGGAATGAAAGACGTGCATGGAAGCTTCTTGTATAGTTCGCCGATGAAGTGAATGAAAGCGCGGCACGAAGGGAGAGAGGGAATTACAAGCGATAAAATAGCAACCCGCCTACCGATAATAGGCATAGTCATTGTATGTCACATATCTGTGTGGTTTATTTCGGGCGCATTCTACATATTTATATTTTATGTCTACTTTGTATAGTTAAATTTGTTTTTGAGTTTAGTTCCAGTGCCTAATATTTACTATAGTTTCAATAATGTCTCGTAAGAAAGGACAAACTATTCACAGCGAGGCGAGGGAGATTATTAAAAATGTTATTAAAGTGTGCGATGAAGAATCGAGATCAGGAGAACTGAAATATTTAATTTCTCAAAAAGTAAACTTGTTGCTAAATATTGTGGTAGATCAGAACACAGTGTATCCAATATAAGGAAGAAGAGTGTTGTGGCTGGTGAAACTGTGAGACCTCGGGCTGAGGAACATAAAGCTCATTGTGACGATTTTGATAGAGGAGTGATTCGAGTTATAATTAGGGACTTTTATCAGAAAAAGAAGGTAGTTCCGACAGCTCCCAAACTCCTTGAAGAAATTAAAAAAACAATAGACTTCCCCTGGCAAGTAGACGCTTTAAGGAAGTTGCTACATTCCATGGGTTTCACATGGAAAAAAATGCGGCACTAAGAGAAACGTTTTAATAGAGCGTCCAAACATAATTTATTGGCGGGCCAGATACTTGAGAACTATTAAAAAGTACAGAGATGAAGGAAAAAACATTATTTATATTGACAACAACCTGACCTTCAATACCTGCTGGCAGAGCGATGACATCTTGGGTATTACAACGAACACCAGTTATTCAAACCGCTTAATTCTACTGAATGCAGGCAGTGAAGATAGTTTCATTCCCGGAGCATTATTAATATTCAGGGCTGGACTGGCTACTGATTACCATGGCCAGATGAATGGTGATAACTTCGCTAAATGGATGGTAGAGAAGTTGTTTCCCAACATACACAGCCCTAGTGTCATTGTGCTCCGTATCACAGAATACAAGAAAATAAGCCCCCATCGAAGTATGCTGTGAAGCTAGAAATGATGAAGTGGCTGGAAAATAACAATATACCATTTTCTGCTGAAATGAAAAAGTTTCAACTTTTTGAATTAATTCAACTCTTCAAGCCAGCAGAAAAATCCTATCATATCGATAGACCTATAGGAATGCAACGACACATAGCTCTTCGATTGCCTCCCTATATGTGCGAACTCAATGCAATAGAACTGGCACGGGCTGCAATAAAGAGAACGTGTTACTGGTGACCTGTCCCTAACAAGACTACAGGAAAGTGCGGTGAACTCAATCACACCGACAGATTGGG
Organism: Diploptera punctata; assembly: GCA_030220185.1. Lineage (NCBI taxonomy): Eukaryota > Metazoa > Arthropoda > Insecta > Blattodea > Blaberidae > Diploptera > Diploptera punctata. The sequence goes on from JASPKZ010008791.1 coordinate 167,943, forward strand.
AGCGCTACGTCAGTCACGTTAGGTCTCGGGAGGATGAATTCTGGAAAAAGGATGGATTAATGGAAGATGTGATGGATATCATTAGGAGGAATGGATTCGAGTGGAGAGGAAGACAATAGTGAGGATTGTTCATCAGACTCGGAACTGGCGCCCGCTAAGCTTCTAAGTTATAGCACAATCCCTCGTGATATGATGTGCTGACTAATGAATTCCTATTCCTTTCATACACTTCGTCTGCGGACTATAGGAAAGCCAGAGGGAAAACGTCCACTTGGTAGACCAAGAATGAGGTGGGAGAATAACATTAACTACGATTTGAGGGAAGTAGATTATACAGGGAATGATTGGAAAGCATTAGCTCAGGATAGGGATGTATGGAGAGCTTATGTCCGCGCGGCCATGAACCTACGGGTTCGATAGTGCCAGTGAGTAAGTAAGTAAGTAAGTAAGTAAGACCATCCTTGAAAACAGGATCTTTCTTCATTATCAAAAAATTACTAACACACCTATTTGAAATCTTCGCAAAGTGCTTATTCATTGTCTGTCAGGGATTAAAGAAACTTCATTTTTAAAAAAATATTGAATTTGAACAAAAAAGACCTTCCTTTAATTTTACTCTAACTGTTTAAAGACTGTCTGAATTAACTAATAATATTACTAATATTTGATAAAAAAGAATCTTGTAAGAGACTGATATTATTTCAACTATGAAACCACTGCATAAAAATGTCTATAATAACAGTTAAGTCTGCAATGGGCAGGGCATGTGACACGGAGGAGGGCATGGAAACTTTATGTAAGTAAACCAGAAGGAAAACGATCAATTGGTAGACCAAGAATGAGATGGGACAATAATACTGACCATGATTTGGGGAAGTAGATTGTACAAGAGATGATAGGAAAACATTAGGTCGTGAGAAGGATGTATGGAGAGATTATATCCGCAAGGCCATGAAACTACGGGTTCGATAGTGTGACTGAGTTAGTTGTGATACTACCAGGGCTAGTGCTACTATCACAACAATAATAGGCTTAATAATATTTGACTATTTATCTCATCTCCCAAATGGTAGTCAATGACCTATCACGTTTCAATTACAGTCATGTTTCACCTCACTCATTTATCGATTTCCTTTATCAGCTCCTGCGTTTTAATATTCTGAACAGCTCGCGC